>CM059599.1:239797503-239825003 GCA_030412105.1 Cyclura pinguis
AACAGTTTTCTGTGCCTTATTCAGGCATTAGCAGATTGAAATATTCCCTTCTGAGGCCCTGGAATGATCTCATTAAACAAACACCAGGTTTTGGTAATTGATGTAATAAGGAGGATGTGAAGGAGCTGTTTCAAATATTGTCAAAGTGTGCTGTTACTCTTTCAGGATGCTATACTTTCTCACCACTGTTACAGTTTCAGCCATTTCTCTGCATGAAAGTGTGTTAGTAGGATTGCATCTATAAGGGAAAAAATTATTTATACTTCTGCTGTAAAAAAAAAAAAGTGAAGATTATTTTCTGTTCACCTAATAGGGAGTATCACTTAAAATAAAGCAGTAGCTTATGGTGATATTTCCATGCCTAGATCACACATTGTTGCCAACCTCTATTCATTACAAATGAATGCCCTGATCCCATGACCTTGTGGGTCAGCAACAAACTATGTGTAGAATCAGGTGTATCTACCAGTACCACCATGTGGTTTCATGCTACTGCTGAGAAGCAGCTGAAGGCTGACTCAGAGTATAGCAGTGGGCATCATTATTACGGTCCCAACCACAGTCCTGCTTAAGTGAAGTTGCTGCTCCTGGGAACTGTTTTAGCACAATGGGGAGAGTTGCAAAGTTCTACACACTGAGGATCTGCTATAGCAGGTGTCACAAGAATGTGACCCTCTAGATGTTGGATGGAAGCTCCTGGGAGCCCTAGCCAGCAAAGCCAAGTGGTGGGGAAAGCCGGGAACTGCAGTCCAAAAACATCTAGAGAGCCACACAGTTCCCAGACCTGTACTGTAAGGTGAAGGTGCATGTAAAAATGGAGCATTTGTGAAATACTTTAAACAATCTGGTCAGGAAAGCCAGTATTATTATCCATTGTTGCTGTCCTGATGTTATAACAGTACTGCATGTAGAAATCAGGAAAAAAGAGCTGAAATCTTGACTGTAGCATATGCTATTACTGCCTGTTCCTGTTCTGCTCTGTAATGCAGCTGGCCCCATAATCAAGTCACAATATTTGTGCACAATTTAAAATGGTAGGACTGATTTGTTGATGAAGTTGCATATGAATCCTGGGACCCTTTCACACTACAGTACACAGTTGTGGCACTATGATACTTCAGCTGCCATGGTTCCATCCTGTAGTATCCTAGAATTTGCAGTTTCAGAATGAGAGTTTAGAATTCTCAGCCAGAAAGTACCTCAGCAAACTACAAATCCCAGGATTACATAGGAGGCAGCTATGGTAGTTAGTTTGGGATCATAGTGGTATAACTGCGTCATGACTCTCTTATCCACTGTGCGTTAGAACAGTGTCAACCAGACCTTCAGGTATGATTCAAAATATTCACTTGAAAATCGTTATCGTACCATAATCAATATTGTTGCAGCTATTACCTCCTGATAATGTATTATATTATAGTCCTGTTTTTAAAGAAATTTATTTCTGTTCATCTTCTCACTATGCCATTAATCTGTCGTCGTTTTCCCTGTTTAGCTTTAGAGGTGGAATCTAGGGTTAAAATTATCGACTTGCTTGAATCCTCAAACTAACCCAAATCTAAGATTTCACTTCGGCCCTGGTCTGATGTCAGACCAGCTAGCCAGAAACCTAAATCAGGGGTGTGAATTACACAGCCTTCCAGATGACTGCCATTCTCAGCAGCCCTGGCCACCATGGTCAATGGTGATGGTGAAAAATGCTGGGATTTCAAGTTCTGTATTTGGAGGGCCATACAATCTGTACTCCTGGCCTAAATCTAGTTATTGGTCCCAATTAGAGTAGGAGCACAGAATTAGTGAGAACGTAGTCAGTCACCACTAACTTCTGTTGCATTAATGGATCTACTCTAGTTTGTTCAAACAATTGGATTTAGTCTGAAATCTTTACTTCTTGGCTCTACTAACACATTCAGTAGCTGAAGCAAATTGTGATGAAACCATTTCTGTACAACATCATCTCAGACTTCCTATATGTACTTTTCAGATAGGTAACCAGGGAAAAGTAGTCTGAGGGTAAAGACAAGGCAGGGGAACATCAATATGAGGAATCACTCATATGAAACCATGTAACGAGAACATTCTGTTTTTAGTGAAAGGGGCATATGTCCCAAATCATCTAATTTATCTAAAATGAAGAATATAGTTAACTGGACCATGATGTGTTTATAACCAAGAGCTATCAGAAAGCAAAGGCAGAGGCTTCCATAGGAAGATAATATGGAGAAGTATTTTTCCTTTTGCTCTTGGTAAGTCAGACTATGCTATAGCATCACTACAATACAATGTGCAATTCTAGGTCACATTGGACCATCAGAATCTAGAGAAAAAGATACTTTAGTACTTTATGGTCAATGTTTATGTTGTTGGAATTTCAAAAATGTACAACCACACTTGCATAAGTAACCAAGTGCCTAGAGGGGGGGCAACAGAAGTAGAAACAGGCAATTGCAGTTCTTTCTTGTATCCTTTCTCCTTCTTGTCTGCTCCTTTGCTTCCCCATCTTTGGACTGACACCCCTTAGCTTGATGGCACTTCTTTCCACACCCACCTAGTCAGTGACAGGAGATTTCATCTTTTCTCTCTCTCAAATGTGAAGTTCACTTAATTTTTCTCATCATCTTTTGTTGATTCCAAACATCAGCTTCCATAAAGACAAAGAGATATATTTTGAATTGTGTCTTTCATTAGTTTCTGAGAGCTACTGTTTTAGAAAATGAAGCCATTAGTCCAATCCTTTCTCTATCATCCCAGTTAGAAACATTCCATTTGTATTAAATTAGCATACTGTAGTTGGGTAGCATACAGGAGAAGATATAGTTCAGGTATACAAAATGGTAAATGATAAATTAGAATTGATTCCATCACTTCTTTAGTCATTAGTATCTGGTCTTATGAGCAGGTACTTGAGCATTTGATCCTAAAACTTACATTTATATCTGTAGTACATCAGTGTGAACAGACATTTGTGGATGATTGTAAATAATAATAATAATAATAATAATAATAATAATAATAATAATAATAATAATTTACAATCATCCACAAATGTCTGTTCACATTGATGTACAATAGATATAACAATAATAAGAATAAGAATAATAATTATGAATAATTATGAATAATAATTATAATTGTTATGAAGAAGAAGAAGAAGAAGACTAAGAAGGCCTGATAAATGTTTCCTTGTATTCTGAGGAGATGCTTTAATATTGATCCTGGTAGAAAACACATCTCAACCCTATTGTAACATCTCTTACAGATCTAGCTAAGTGATTAGTGTAACTGAAACATCCTGGGGCAGCCACCTGCCTTCGTGAGTGTCCAAGATCATGTTTGCACATTGGTCATGACGTGTAGCTGGCCTAAGCATAAATAGACCTAGGCATAAGTAGATAGAAAGCATCATACTATTTCATACCTATACATCTGGGACTTTACCACCCCATGACACATTGGCATGTAATAGTTTTACCAGGAAGGGTATTTCCGCCCACAGTAACAAGTTGAGCCCCCTTTTATACTACGGGGAAGATGGGTGTCAGTTACACTACCGCGTAGATAGCAAAATGTTTCTGAGGTGACAAGGCCAGATTCGGGTATAAACCAATTGTTGTGGTCTTACAAATTTTACCTGAGGAGTGTGGGCAGGACTCAGATTTCTGCTGCATTTTTGTTGTTGTGTTATAAGTCATTTTTGACTTATAATGACCCTAAGGTGAAACTATCATGAGGTTTTCTTGGCAAGATTTGTTCAAAGGTGGGTTGCCTTTGCCTCCCTCTGAGACTGAGACAGTATGACATGCCTAAGGTTGCCCAGTGGGTTCCGTGTCTGAGTGGGGATTCGAACCATGGTCTCCAGAACTGTAGTTCAGTGCTCAAGCCACTCCACCACACTGGCTGCATTTCTACTCTTCTCTTTTCCCTTTCAAGTCCCACCTAAAAGTCAAAGTATATTACAAAGGAAGTACAGGATTCATAATATAGTCTTTTGCTCCTGACAGAAAAGAGGGGGTTTGTGGGATATTTATAGAGGGGAAAGAGCAGGGCCCTTTCAGATTGCACAGTTATAGCACTGTGATTCCACTTTATCTGCCTATGGAATCCTGGGATTTACAGTCAAGAGAGAAGATACTTGGGATTCTCACCTAGAGAGCTCCTTTCATACTGCTGACCAAACTACAAAACTCAAGATTCCATAGGATGTAACCATAGCAGTTAAAGTGGAATCATACTGGTATAATTGTATAGTTGAAAAGGTCCTGATGGAACTGGTGCTTAACCCTCCCTCATCTGTGTGTTCTTCCCTTAAAAATGCCACCTCAGATCATTTTAAAAGTAGGAGTGTGATGAATCCCCTCAGTTCCAACCCCTGGGCTCTGGTCACTTACCTTTCCCCCTTCCCCTGTTAGTTCCTCCCTGGATCAAGTGCTTGGGCTCAAAGTGGCCCCTGTGTGCTGGGGTATTGTTCTGTTGGTTCGCTGTGGTAAGCATGACCAGACCTTCTGTCAACCTTAATAGGAACAGCCAGACACATAATAAGTGGAACTTTATTAAGACACATTTAGATAACAGGTTAACCTCTGAACTATTTAATCCTTCACAGCTCCCCAAAACCCTGTTCAGTTCTTCCCTGTGGCTGACTGTCTTGTCTAATTTACAGCAATATCCCATTTCTATGGTCATCTTTACTCCATCCGCCTTCTGTCTGCCTCAGTTTTCTATCCTGTCTCTCCCATAGACCCCCCCCCCTTCACAGTATTCCCCGAGCTATGATTGGCTGGTACCCACCAGGCTTGCCCAGCTTCTCCCTCCACGGGGAGGATCACGGGGTGTCAAGAAGGATGTAAAAATCAGAAATGGAAGTGAAAAGTCTCAGGAACTCTTGCAGGAACCAAGACTTGACCTATTTTAGGCATAATGAGGCATCTTCCTCAGGCAGCAAATACTGTTTGTTCGTCAGCAGCAGTCTCCAAGCTGTTCCTCCTGGCCATTCCCATTTCTTAGACAATCCTGTGCGTGATATACAGTCTGTTCTGCAGCTCTAAAGTGCCTTCGTGATGGGGGATTCCACCCCATTGCCTGTGTTATAGTAAGGCCAGGCCAATCATCTGAACGTGAAGTAGCGGAGGGATACTTCAGGCCAGTCCTGGCAGGAAAGAATTGGTGGACTGGAAAGGTTAAGCAGAAGCCCTCCCCCTCCCCCACTCATTTTCCCCATTGATGTTTAACTCTGGGCCTGTCCATACTACACTGTTACAGTGCTATTCTTCCACTTTCTGCATCCTGTGGAATCCTGGGGTTTGCAGTTGAGGGAGGGGCCTTTACAATTCTCAGCCAGAGAGCTCTTCGGCCTCAGTAAACTACAAGCCCCAGGATTCCATGGGATGTTGAAAGTTGAAGGATAACACTGTATCAGTGTAGCATGGAAAGGTCCTTAGTGTTCTCTCTGTATCTTGGCATGCTTGGAACTGGGACTACTACTCTGCCAAGATGAAGTATATTTTTGTCCTGTAATGCTGTTTCTACTTTGTGCCTTGATCTTGTGTTGATTTTTCCAGAAGGACTACAAAGTGATTCTACCAGTTCTACTTTATATAGTATGTTTTATGTACTGCATTTTAGGTAGTATGCAGATTAGGTTTGGGGTGTGTTTTCAGCTGTTTTCACTGGCACCAGAGGTGCTACAGTGATGCATTTGAACAGATTGGTCAGTGTCAAGATCTCTGCCATAAAGTCACTTTGCAGTACCTTTATTACATTAAAACTTTGCCACCTCCTTTACTGGGCTATGCTATTTCAAAAGATAGGTGGGACAATTTCATATTTGAAAACTCTCTCTAGTAATAAATTTTCTGAGTGCTGCTTGGTCCAACAGAGATATTCAACTTACCGAACAAGGATATGTTCTGTGATGGTTTTGCTTGGTCATCTTTATTAATAAAAATATGGGTGCATATTTATTGTTGTTGTTGTTGTATACCTTCAAGTTGTTTCCAACTTATGGCAATCCTTAGGCGAAACTATTATGGGATTTTCTGGGGCTGAGAGCATGTGACACGCCCAAGGTCACCCAGTGGGTTTCCATGGCTAAAAGGGGAATTCAACCCTGATCCAATGCTCGTTGATCCAATGCATAGTCCAATGCTCATTGATAAACTTTTTTGATTTAACTCTTGGGTTACTGCTGGGATCCCCAACATGGTGCCTAAAAGCATAGATGTGTCCCTGGACACCTCCCTTGATGCCCACCGTGCTCCTTATGTCTTGGTTGTTTTGTTGTTGTTGTTTTTAATATTGAAGGAGTTACAGTTTTTTAACCAACGTGGAAGGCTAGCATACTACAATGGAACATGCCAACCTCAAACGCTCTTGCTATTTTTAAGAATGAATTTGGACCCCATTCTTTTTTTAAAAAAAAAAAAAAAATCAAAATGGCAGGCAGTTGCAACCAATGTTTTCATTTTAAGTGTGTCCAGCAACCTAGAGAAGAGAAAAAAGCCTGAAGGAAACATCCAGTCTGACTGGAGGAAATAGTGTTCTGTTGTTGTTGCTTTTTAAATCTCTCAAACACTAGAAGATGAAGTGTAAATCAGAGTAGCTCTGATCTGACTGTATGAGAAAGGGGTGTGCAAAATGAAGCCCTCCAGACTGCAGCTCCCAGCATGCCTCACCACTGGCTTTGCATATTAAGGCTGTTAGGGCTTGAACTCCGCAATATCTGGCAGGTCACATTTTGCCCACTCTGATTTATGACATTCCGCTTATGTTGTGCTTGTTTTTCATGTACCTTTTTGCCCTTTCAATATTGTGCTCATTTAGCACCAGCTCAAGGATACTGGTGTTTATCTCAGCTTCATGGATGTTGAACTTTATGCAGGTTTACTTGGAAAGTAAGTCTCCTTGAGTTCAGTGGGCCTGTGTAGCGCATCCAAAATGCTACACTGTTTCATGTTCTTTTTAGATGTGTGCACCTCAACTTGCATTCCCTCACATGTGGGGGAAATCATTACAGTTACCATCATGATGGTAGAAAACAGGGTTTTTTTTACCCCTTCTTTCAGTGTCTTTTCTCATTAATGTAGATATGTTTCTAAGATGAGAAATGATGTTTCTTCTAATTATGGTTACATATAGTTAATTTCCTTTTTAAAAGCTTGGTGTGAAAGGCAGTTTCCTTTATAAAGCACAAAAGAAGTGATACAGCTGATGTTCCTGTTGCCGTAGCAACAGATTTATTTATTAGGGTCTGAAATGACATGAGTTAATATACCACATACCTGCTGATCGGCAAACTCTCCTATTTCAGCTCCAGTTGACAATTAAGTCCTGGACAGCTACAGCCAGGGGTTAATGTTACTCATTAGGAGAACTAGGTCATTACTGGGAAATCAAGGCGCTTACAGCAGCATGGATAAAATACAAAATTCAACACCTCAACGAGTGAAGGGTTTTTATGTTAATTAACCTTATTTTCCCTGCATATAAAAATATTTCATGTGTGCATATGACAGAGGATCAATTAATTGAAAAGTAAGCTTTTGCTGACTACCCCCTCTCCCCTTCCTCTTAGTTGTCTTCATTTCTTTTGAAAGGGTTTCATTATTTTAGGAGAAATTCTTATGTCTATATGATGAGTAAAAGGGGTATTAATATTAAGAAGGGAATCATCATGGAAATCAGCTTTACCACAAGGGAACGGGCAAAATAAAAGCCTTGGAAATGAAAATAAATAAGCTTTGCTAATACCTCACCTAAGGAGCAGAGTATAAGCCCATCAGAGCTTGGAGATATTCAGAGGTACCACTTTGATTCTCCCTATTAAGCAGTTACATAGTTATCTGACCTTCAAAAAGTGAAAATTCGAAGACCTAAATTCATGTTGGTGATGGTAAATATCTTGTTTACAGAAAACAATCTGGCAGGTTTAGCAACACAATACATTTTTTGTTCTTCGGAATGTGGCTTAACGCTTTCTGGAAGTATTAGATACATTTGCCACAAGTTTTATTAAGATCACTGAGCAGGCATTTTTAACTTTTATAAGTCGCAAATGGTTTAGCAACGCTCTCCTTTTATTTACTGTTTCTTCAGCATTTTCTATTCTGACATGAGAGAATTTTAAGAGGCTCAAAAAGCATTATAGTCTCATATTCTTTATATGTCACCATTGTCTTCAGAAAAACTTTAGGTCTTTTCACATCGTAATATTTTTCACAAGACCGAGAGTCTTAGTTCTCAGATATGCCTCTCTTGCTCAAGAAATGAAAGATATGAAGGCCACGGGCCTTATCCATATAGATATAGCTTCTGCAAGTAACACGCTCCCCAAAGAGCTTACTAGAACCCCCTTTCTCCTTGAAAACATTGTGGGTAATGGAAAGTGTGTATACCCCTCCTGTATCACCCATCCAGTTTTCCATCTCTCCAAGTGGTAGAAATTGGTTGTAATCCAAAACTTGTCTCACGTGGCTGAACTGAGAAGGAAGGCTGGGTGGAAGTATAGGAGCTATGTACAGATTTTTTCACACCCTGAATAACCTTGGTATGCTGCTTGTTTTCATGAATGCCCATGAACAGGTAGATGTTCATTGAAGCAGAGATGAGCTTTATGGAGAACACGCTAAGGATGAGCAAATAATGGATAAATAAGGTAATGTCTGTTAAAGCAAGGCAGGATGGTATAGTGATTTGAGTGCTGGGCTAGAACTGTGGGAGACTAGAATTCAAACCCCTGCTTAGCCACAGAAACCCACAAGGTGACCTTGAACAGGTCACACTCTCTCAGCCTTAGAGGAAGGCAAGGACAAAAGGAAATCTTCTCAAGAATACCCTATTATAGAGACACAACAAACAAATCTCTTAAAGCAACTATGTCTGTTTGAAACATCACAAATCAAGTCTATAAATATTTATTTGTTCTGTTATATATATGTGTGTGTGTGTCTTTTATGTGTTCCTGTATACCAGGAGTGGCCAACTTTTGGCCTTCCATTATCCCACAGCACTGTTGCTGACCATTTAAAACCTCCAGAGGGCCACAAGTTGCCCACCTCTGCTCTAGACTATTTTATCTCAGATTTGCAACCGACATACCAGTAGAGATGTTATGCACACCATGCTTATGCTCATATGTGTCGATTTATAGCTGGGTCAGTTCCTCTTATGCTTTTCCAAGGGGAGTTTTCCTTGCAAAAATATGTACATTCAGTCAGTCTGTAACATGGCCTAGCTCCTGAGATTCTTTAAGCTTCAATCTTCAATATATCTAGAGCTTGGAGGAAGTGAATTAAAAATAAGGTAATTGCCTATAACTCATTCCTTTTTTGGTAACAAGGTCATTATGAAGTTTGATTTCAAAAGTAATAGAATTGGGTTAATCTTTTTGGTGAGTTGGGGAAAGGAATAATGTTTTCTTGTCAGTTTTTAATTTACTTGTAAAATGTTTTTAAGGTACGTTTCAAGGGATTGTTAGTGGGTTTTTTCCAAGTTGTATGTTCTTCTCTTATCAGTCTGGGGGAATTATTCTCCTGCTCAAGAGAAAGTAACGGGAAATGTAATCAATTACTTTTAAAAAAATGTTAATGAAATGAATTGCAGGGATGAGGATTTGCAACAAGTAATGAATAACCTGTTAAACTTCTAGAGCTCTGCCTGCTTCAAGGAGCCTGGCTTGTATGTCTTGATGACTACTGATATTAAAAAATTACTGATGGATATGAAGAATCCATCTAGAATCCTGGAAAGCATCTTTTTCCTCTTCAGGTGCTCAAGTATCTGTGTTCTCAGCCGCTTCGCTAACATTTTTGTTGTCTCCTTATCTGTTAGCCACTTCCTTAAACTATAATGGGGGACAGGGCTGAATTTGTGTGTGCTTAATTTGTTCTTGAAGCCAAGTCTGAGATCCTGTCAGTAACAGGTCACTAAAAAAGAGCCCTGTTATATGAAATTTGCTGGAAACAAAGAATCACCTACTTTAAGCCTCAGAAAAATGCCTCATTTTAAATATATGGTTCTCAACATCTTCTCTTTTCATCTCCATCTGTTGATTACATCTACTTCTAGGAGTATTGGTTATGCTTTGAGCGGGAGCAAATACTATGCAAAAGAAAGTTATTTATACCAAGGATATTCCACCCCAAATTCTGTTTATTGTTGTCTTAAGGAGAAAAGTATCTGCCATATCAGCACATTATTTTAATGTCTAATTTTAACGTCTTCCAGCCCATTTCAAAGTGATGGTCATGACTTTTAAGGCCCTTGAGGTTACAGAGTGTATGGAATATCCAACATGCGACTATATAAACACTGCGATCTCAGAGACCCTATTACACACGTCCTTGCCAGATGAGTTGGAGTAGGTGATCACTAGTGAAAAGAGATTTTCAGTGATGGTAGTGTGCTTTGGGATATTCTTTCATTCTGTACTTCATCTGAAAAAGTAGGTTTCTATCCACAAAAGCTGATGCTAAAATTAAAAAAACCCAACTTTGTCTGCTACATTCTTTCTCCCCCCTCCTTCCCTTCTTCCTTTTCATGCTATGAGAGGCTAACATGGCTACTTCTTTGAAAACTCTTTCTAGACAGGCTCACCTGGAGTCTATATTGTACTTTCAGTGACAAGCTTGTTTTCGTTGTTAATTACTTCTTGCACTCTTTTAAATCTGTTCTTTGACCTCTGATTTATTCTTGTTATTTTGTCTTCCTTGCCTGTTTTGCAATTGGTTGCATCCAATGGTAGCTGTATGCTTGTATGCAGCATTGCAGCTCATGCAAGTCAAGATTCTTGCAGTTTACTGATCTCTCTTATTTACAGTAGCCTCCCACATCTCCCAAAAAGCTTTTCCAGTGGCTTAGCAGGTATTTGGAACAGTATAGAATGCACACATAGAATGCTGTGGCAGGTTGGAGAACTCACTGTACTCTCCAACCATTCCTGTTTGGCAGGGACAGTTCCAGTTAATCCTCTGTCCTTCCACTTTTAAGCTACTTTTAAATATCTCAGTTTCTCTCTTCTCCTCCCACTTCTCTCCCTTTGCCCTCAGTTTACTTCAATTGCTGCGAAACGAGTTCAAAGTGCAAAAGGAGTTTGCACTGAATTAACTTGACAGGGGGAGAAAAAAGGAGGGACAGGATTTCGCCTTTCCCAGTAGGCTCAGGCAAACAAAAGCTGCTGCAGTCTCACCTCGCTTGCATGTTCTTCTCATTAATAACTTTTGCCATCTTTACCATACTCTGATGCTGCTCGGCCACGCATGTCCCAGCTTTCATCTGTGAAATGTTAGAAGGTATGCAATGGAAACTGCTTTCCTCTGTCTTATATCACAAAGTTTCAGTGTTTTCAGTTTCTGCCAACTCACAATGAGATAAAACCCACTATTTTCCTTTCTTTATTTGGTTTTTAAAATTTAACATCAGTGAATTTAAATATGTTTTATTTCATTTTGTTATGTTATTGCCCTGAGTGAGTTTCCTCCCCAAGATGTCTTTGAAAGGCTGAAAATGAATAAAAATGAATAAATTTTAGACATGGGTTGCAAGATGCAGTACTTAGCCAGCTGTATTTTTAAGTGGCTCGCCTAACCTGTTAACTCCCTGCTCCATCCATTGATAGGTCATTTCCTGCCTCATGAATGTGAAAGAGCCATAGTGGAAGGACTGTTAGAGACAGAGAACTGAGATAGGTACCTGGGCTCAGTGTAGAATAAGAAATTAGCCCTGTTCATTGGCCTTAGCTTGCAAGAATGCTGTAGCCCCAAACATGCCCCCTTTCTACCTCAAGGCAAAATATTTTTAAAACTAAGTATAAGTCACTGTAACAGAGATGACAGAAGGAAAATTCATCCAAAATGGTTTTCATGCTACTTTTTGCTGTCTCCTCTCCCTTAATTTGTATATACTCTGTGGATTCACAGCAAAAGATCTGGTTCTAATTTTCAGTGCAGGTTTTGATAATACAAATGATGCTAAAGTCAGGAATATTCATGGGGAGAAATTTTCCTAAAATACTGAAATGTTTACTGAATGGAGCAAAACAAGGAGTTTTCTCTTAGCCAGCTCCATCTGGTCTGGTGCCTTCTTCAAACTGTGTTGGACTTCAGCTCCCATAATGGGAACTGCAGTCCAACAAATCTGGAGGGCACCAACTTGTGGAAGGCTGATGTGATTTTAAGAGAACTGACAGTATTGTAATAAGTGATGTGCTGATAAAGAGCAGAATTCTTGGAATGCACCAGCTTGGAAAAGAAAAAGAATTGTCTAATATATTTGCATAATTATACTCTAACTTCACTTAAAAATTTTAGTAGTAACTGAATTATACCATGTCATGTATAAGCTGGTGTGTTAGAAATTGATTTAACTTTTTATTTACCTCCTCTGGAGCATTATTGTTACCAGACCCAAACACACGCACACACACAAAAATACCTTTTCTAATTTTCCAATAGATTTTCTTGGGAAATGGCTTCTTTATTACAGTTTACATGAGCATTCTTACCAAAATATTGCTATTAGATCTGATTGTTCTCGCATCTTTATGGACACACTAAAATACGAAAGCAATTTCATTTAAGAAAGGTACCACCAACCCACATTTCTGTGCAGCATGAAAATCACTGGAAATTGCTTCAGTTGTCTCCCTGGGCCACTTTTGTATAAAGTCACTGCTACTTGAAGGCCAACATTTCAGTAATGTGAAGTACCAACTCAAGTTAAGTTTTAACTGTACTGTAGTCCTGTGAGGAACACTCTTGGTGTAACTGATCTGTTTGAATGGTGGCAGAGTTAGACCGTGAGGCCTCTCAGCAAAGGAAGTAAATATTTAGGTTGTCATCCTGCCTGGAGCTGTTCAACCCAGCCCTGTAGATTTAAGTGGGAGGCTCCTTTTTGCTGTTTTCTGTGTTCTTCAACAATGGTTGGGCACAATTCCATCTGTGCCAATGGAAGCTCCTTTTAGAGCTGCTACCAGTTCTGAGGAAAAATATAGAGGAAACGGTCAAACAGCCCCCTTGTCTCTCCTAAAGTGTTATCTCTTCCTGTGCCTCATGGTCATAATAATATTATTATTCCTGTTAAGTAACATTATTATATATTATTTGTGTTTGTGTTTGTAATTATTTTATATCTACCTATTGATACATACATACATGCCTACATACACATAGTGTTTTGAGGACCTACACATAACAATATCATGTGTGTCTAAGTGCCTTCAGGTGGCCTGTCAGAATCATTTTCCTAAGTTCTCATTATTTGACCAAGACCCCTTTATACCCTTCACTGAAGTAACTTGGTTTATATTTTTTTGAAGGGGAAAATGAACAGATTTCACACAGCACTCTCAAAAAGGTAGGCACTCTGTCTGAAGTAAGGCAAAGGCGAAAGAATGGAACTCAGGAAGCTGCCCATACCAGTTAGACTGTTTTTCCATACAATGCAGAGCTGAACAACTGGGGCTTCAAGATCTTACCACAGTGCAGCACCCATGTTCCTTGCCTTGGCTGGGTAGGAGTGATGGGAGTAGTAGTGCAGTAGTGTAGTGTAGCGTATAGAGAGCTGCCAGCATAGCATGCTTTCTCTGGTTGGCAGTGTCCCTTTAGGATCCCAGGAAGATATCTGCTGTGTACGTACATACCTTCAAGTTGCCTGTCGGTATATGGGAACCACATAAATTTCAGAGGGTTGGGAGGGGGCAAGGAATACTCAGAAG
This sequence comes from Cyclura pinguis, assembly GCA_030412105.1. Classification (NCBI taxonomy): domain Eukaryota; kingdom Metazoa; phylum Chordata; class Lepidosauria; order Squamata; family Iguanidae; genus Cyclura; species Cyclura pinguis. The sequence continues at coordinate 239,811,212 of CM059599.1, forward strand.
TGCCTTTGCCAATTCCTTCCTGTGAAATATAGCCTACAGCACCTAGTATTTGTTGGTGGTCTCCAGTTCAAAATACTAGCAAGGACTGACCCTGCTTAGCTTCCAAGATAGGTTGGTATCTAGTGCCTTTAGAATAGTTAGGCCCTAACAGTAGCATAGCAGGGCTGAATTCTAAAATGAACACAATGGAACAACTACGGGGTGCCACAGGGTTCTGTCCTGGGCCCAGTGCTGTTCAATATCTTCATCAACGATTTGGATGAAGGAATAGAGGGCATGCTCATCAAATTTGCAGATGACACCAAATTGGGAGGGATTGCTAATACGCCAGAGGACAGGATCAAAATTCAAAATGATCTGGATAGATTGGAGAGCTGGGCCAAAGCTAACAAAATGAAATTCAACAGAGAGAAGTGTAAGGTCCTACACTTAGGTAGAAAAAATGGAATACAGAAATGCAGGATGGGAGACACGTGGCTGGATAGCAGTACGTGTGAAAGGGATGTAGGAGTCTTAATAGACCACAAGCTGAACATGAGTCAGCAGTGTGATGCGGCAGCCAAGAAAGCCAATGCAATTCTCGACTGCATCAATAGGAGTATGGTGTCTAGATCGAGGGAGGTTCTGGTACCACTCTACTCTGGTTTGGTTAGACCTCATCTTGAATACTGTGTCCAATTCTGGGCACCCCAATTCAAGGAGGACATGGTCAGGCTGGAGCAGGTCCAGAGGAGGGCAACCAAAATGGTGAGAGGCCTGGAAGACATGCCCTATGAGGATAGACTTAGAGAGCTGGGTATGTTTAGTCTGCAGAAGAGAAGGTTAAGAGGGGACATGATAGCCATGTTTAAATATTTGAAGGGATGCCATGTAGAGGAAGGAGAGGGCTTGTTTTCTGCCGCTCCAGAGACCAGGACAAGGAGCAATGGATTCAAGCTGCAGGAAAGGAGATTCCACCTGAGCCTCAGGAAGAACTTCCTGACGGTCAGGGCTGTCCGGCAGTGGAATATGCTGCCTCGGAGTGTGGTGGAGTCTCCTTCTTTGGAAGTTTTTAAGCAGAGGCTGGATGGCCATCTGTCGGGAGTGCTTTGAGGGTGTTCCTGCATGGCAGGGGGTTGGACTGGATGGCCCGTGTGGTCTCTTCCAACTCTACATTTCTATGATTCTACACTTGCTTCCTGCCTGCATATCCTTCCAGAATCAGGCAGTGGCTGCTCAAGGCTCTGGAATGTCCTTTCCAAAGAGGTTAGACCGGCAGCCTTCCTACTCTCGTTCTGTAAGCAGGTGTTTCTGTTTCAGCAGGCCTTTGAGAACTGGTTGTTTCACTGGGATGATCCTTGTACAATGTGCTAGATTTCCTTTTCACTGTTTTTGTTGTGCTGTTGTGGTTTATATGCCTTATTTTTTTAACTGGCTTTAATTTAATTTGATAGTTTACAGGCTTCCCTTGCTTATCTGAAAGGTTAGGGACTGGAGCACTGTCAGAAAGTGGAAATGGTTGAAAAGCAGAACCCACTTGCTATACAGAACATGAAGGACTTACGAAGGCTGACTTGAGACTGACCATGAGTGCGTGCGCTGCTTGTAAAGTCTCTCATCTGGGTTGGTGCCTTTTGAGCTTGCTTTGCAAGCAGCACATGTATGATCCCAAGCAAGCCTCTGTAGGCAAGAAGAACTGATGGGAGCCTGTTGTTTTGATGCTTGAAATACAAGTAAGTTCCATTAATTTGACTAAGAGATCCATTTTTTCCATGGACAGGACTTGGGAACATGTACATCTACAAGCAGTCCAAAGCAAGCCTCCATAGGTAAGAAGAACTGACGAAAGAATGGCTCCCACATTGAATTAATGTAACTGGTCCTTAATTTGGAAGCATTCAAAAGAGTGCATCATCAGATAATGTGGAGTCAAAAAATGAGGGCTTCTGTGGTCCCTTTTACATTCTGTGAATGTTTAACTATTTTTAAAATCAGTTATAAGCCACATTTAGTCTCGGGCTGGGAGAAGGACAGGATAGAAGGAAAGGTAGTTGTAGTAGTTGTAAGTAGAGATTTTAACAGCAAAGACTAAGGTCCTTCCTTCTACCAAGGGAAATCTTACAAAAGCAGATCTCTACACAAGTTGAAATGATGCGTAGTCAGTATTCTGTTTCACAAGTAGAGATCAACACATGTAGGTTTCGCCATGTTAAAATCCCATACAGCATCTTTCTACTTGCCAAATCTCTTAATGTGCAGAAGAGACTAAAGAAATGGAGGATGCAAGATGATGATGATGATGATGACAACAACACCATCAGCATTTAACACTTGCATTTAAAATTTGAAAGGGGAATCAACAAATGCATTGAAGGGCTTTATAAGATCAACAATTACTGTTTTTAGTATCACACTGTTTCTGTCAGAACTATAGATATTTGTTCAAAACTGTGGTCTTCATTTTTATTTTGAGAATGATGCATGTGTGGTATGGCTTCGATGAAGAGAAAGGCCAAAAATAGTACACTTTTAAAAAAATGAATTTATTAGACAGTGGGAAGTAGGTTCCTCAGGCACTGAAAAACATTGCTGTTCCAACTGAATTAGGACAGTTTGAAGGGTATGGTATTTGTCTTATTTCCTCATACTAGCACGTATTTTTTTCCAGGCTTCTGGCATTGAAACATCACTATTTATAGCCTTTAAAGCAGGAGCAAAATGTGGCCTTCCAGATGTTGTTAGAGTGCACCTCCCATTATCCCTAACAGTTAGCTGTTCAGGCAAGTGTTGACAGAAGTCACAGCCCAACAACATCTGAGAAGGCTGCATTGCTATAAAGGCTGTCATGTGTCCCCCAGTTTGGCTGCAGTGCTCTGGTGTGGTAGGCTCACTCTTTTAAGAGTTCAGATGTCACATGTCTTGGCAACTCCATAACCCAGATTCTTTCCCTTGTGTCTCTTTATAGCTTTTTCTTTCCCTGTGGCCATTGATGATCTTTGCCACAGATTAGAAGCATCAATAGTGTTTTTGTGTGATAAACAGTCTCTTCTTAATACTGTTTGGATGGCGCTCATCTTCCTGGAAGCATCTGGTTGATCTTCTTTCACTGGTTGCATGTGAAGGCCCTGGGCTTTTACAACTGGATTGGATTCTCACTTGTATTCCTCAGTGCCACCTTCTGTGATGATTAGCACAATGATTTGTCTCAAGGATGTGGCACCTGTGGCCTTCCAGATTCTGTTGGACTGTGACTCTCTTTAGCCCTAGCCAGCTGAGGTGAAGGGTGATGGGATTTACAGTCTGACAACATCTGGAGGACCATAATTACCCTTTATTCAAACAAGCCACCACAAGTAAGATACCTTTTAGCATGCAGTCATTAGTGGTTGTGAGTGTTCTCATATGTGCCTCTGTAAATAAGAACTTAACACTTCCTGGCTTAACCCATATTAAAGATTTTGAGATGTGTTGGAACATTCACACCATCTAAGAAGTGAGTTTGTGGTAGTTTCATTTTATAATTGTCACACACACACACACACACACACACACACAAATAATTGCTTGAGTTGATTTCACACCTGTGCCAGTTGCTACCACCTGCCTTGCCAATAACACTGAATGAATTAACATGCTGTTTCCAACAGTGCCCAATCAGATAACTATGGGAAACCCACAAGTGGGACATAGATTAATTGAGGGCAATAGCCCTCTCCTGGTGATGTGCCCAACAGCTGGTATTCAGAGGCACAGTGCCTCTGATTCTGGACGTAGTAAACCTCCAGAATGACTAGTTGCCATCCATCCATCCACCCACCCATCCATCCATCCATCATGACTGTGAGCTTGCCGGCTTCCTCTTTCCTATTGAACATCATTTCTCTCTTCCAGGTGACTGTCTCAGAGCTATTTGCTATATTAAAAAAAAAATCACTTGAACAGTCCTGGAGCTTTACCATAAGAATGCATGTGGCATTTAGCTTATCTTGTTTTAGGATTTGGGGAGATTTGGCATAGTTCATACTAATACTCTTTTTCTGTCCATTCTAGCTTTTCACAGACAGAGATTTTATACACGCGCACACACACTCACACATGAGCTCACACACAGCTCAAGAGAGCAATTTCTGTGTATAAATCTATGAATGAATCTTATTCACCAGAGACCATGGCCATTGGAATTTTAATCTGTGTAGATCAGCTGTCAAATGTCAGCTTGCTTCATACCTACCACTAAGGTCACATGCTTCATCTTTAGTATTTGGCCATGTCAGCTACTTAGTACTCACTACAGTTATTTTTACCAGGATCATCATCAAAATCTTTTGATAGATCACATAACCAAAAGATGATATTTGACTTCAGAGTCAGTGGCAGCCTGTCTCTTTCCTACCTTTTATTCTGTTGTGACCTCTGGAAATCAACAGCTCCTGTGATGAGTGAAAAGATCAGACATTTAACACTGATTTTGAGGAGCTGGAGTTCATGGAATGTGTGGTCCTATCAGCTGAATAACAATACCTGGAAAGGAGGTTTTCCTGCTGTATTTGTGGAGAAAGTGCATTGATTCAGCACTACATATTTGTAAAGCAGTATTAAACCTTTCTTCCCAACCCCTCACCCCATTTTGAGTTCTCTGTACCAGTGAAATATTAGAAAGCTCCTTTGTTAAATGTTTTAAGAAGATTAAGATTGACCTTTTTAATATTGCTTTTAGCTCAGCTTATTTATAACCCTTTCAACATACACAATACCTTTAGAGATTTGCACACGTGCCAGTTATGTATGAAATTATTTTGTATCATGATGCATCCTGAGAGACTTCATTTAGTGGAAAAGGAGGGGGGAATGTTCCTTCTCTGTGATCACAAAAAGGCAGCAATCCTTCATGTACTTACTTAAGAGTTAATCCCTGAAATGCATGAGGCTTACTTCTAACTAAACGTGGCAAGTATTGGGCTATAAGTTTCTCAGCTGCTTGCATAGGGTGCTTGATGTAGGCTTGTCTTCTAAAGAATCAATAGCTATATCATTGAGAAAACAAGTTGACATAGCTTCTGGCTTCTGAACGAGGGTGCAACCCTTCCTCAGTTTCCAGGCAGATATATAGGAATATGTGTTGAGCCTTCTGGGGCAACCAGAGGGTGGGCAACTCCAACAAGTTCAGGGTCCCATTTTCTGTCCCTGGGGCTCACCGACAGCCTCACAATTTGCTCCAAAGGCCAGAAGAACAAAACTGGAAATTGCTATATACCTGCTTCGGGTTTGGGGGCAAAAATGGGTATGTGGATGGTGGGCAGGGTGCAGCCTATATAAAACATTAATCACCACTTCTGGTGGGTTTCCCTCTTTTGCCAGAAAAGATAGCCTGGGGAATTCTGGCACCAGAGGCCATGAAAACATCTTGAGGGCTTCATGCCATCCTTGAACTGGGTTTGGTCCACCTCTGAGCTAAAGAAAGACATTTCTGCTCCCTCTCTAGGCAGCCTGTCCCATTGCTGAACTTGATTCTGTAATTTTCTTACTAGTACAATAGTTATCCTAAATCTGTGCTACTGGATTTTAAGTCCCACTTCTTTTTTGTTGTGCTATCGCAATCCCCAGAATTTGGAAAATCTTTTTTTTTTTTTACAATTGTAGTCCTGCACCTTTAACCCAGTAGCTAGTTACTGTTACAGGTATGATTTTTAAAAGCAAGTCTTTACTTCCCCATTTCTCAACAGTAAAATAATTAATTTAAAAACATTGAAATGATCCGGGCTTGGGGTATAAAACACACTCTATCTCTTTGGTTTGGTATAAAGCACACCAGCTTGTTGCTTTTTCCTTAAACACCCTCAATATAGTACAAGGTGCAGCAGAAACTAGCATGTAACCTATGTGATACTCCTCTGTTGTTTGGTGAGACCACAGTGTTACTACTACAGAAGTTATTTAACAGGTGTAACAGACTACAGAAGTTATTTAACAGATATAGTTAGACTGGAAAAGGACTTACCTCTCACTGAATTATGATTGTAATATAATAATAATTTCGAGATTGGAAAAGTGAATTAATTGTAAGTATCAAATATATTTGTAACTAGCTATTGCTAATTAGTTATATATAACTAGTTACGTCTAGGCTCTGCTTTTCACTGTTGCAAAGATTAAGCTCATCTCTTTTTCTAGAAAATTGATTTCCATCTTCCCCTTATTTGAAAATATTTGAAGCCTGTGTACATTTTACTTGCATATAAACTTCCTTGTTTTCTGTGAATCACATCTGCTTTGTCGACCTCCCTCATAAAATATAGTGCCCCAAACCAGATTGATTGTTCCCTTTGAGATCATACCCAAGGCAGAGTCAAGTCCTGAATGAGATACTTCTTTCAGCTAATTGTAATGATAATTCAAATGTATGTGTTGCTTTAGAGCCACAGTAACGAAAACTGTGCCCCTCTAGATGATTATGATTTACAAAATTGACTGTTTCGTAAGAGCGGATGGGAATTGGAATGAATGAATGAATGAATGAATGAATGAATGAATGAATGAATATCTGATTCCTCAGACTTTACAGTATCTGAAGGTTTTAAAGCCCATGAAAGCCCATGATTGGGAGATCTTTGTTTAATATCATATAACCAAAACAATATTGGCTGAATTAAAAATGAACACATCCAAGGTATCCTGTTAAGTGATATATGCAGGTGTAAACTGCATCTCTGGCTCTGTTTGTCTGTCTTTCTCTCTTTTGGTGGAGTATTCTCTTTACCAACCAGTGAGTGCAGTGGTTTGAGTGCTGGACTCTGACCCTGAAGACTGTGGTTCAGTTCCCCACATGGCCATGGAAACTGACAGGGTGACCTTCGGCACATCACACACAGTCAGCTCCAGAAACCCCTGGGATAGGTTTGCTTTAGGGTTGCCATAAGTCAGAAATGACTTGAAGGAACACAGCAATAGTAGATCTCTTCCATGCTCCCAAACAACCAAGTCTTTCCCTCCTGGACTCACCATTTACCTACTCCAGATGCCTCTAAGTCATTCAGTGACTGGTGGAGAGGAAGGGAATCAGAGAAGCGTTTGGCTGTTTCAAATGTCAAATGCAAAATGGTTATGTCATCTGCTGAGGCCTCTAGAGTACCCCAGCAGAGATCAGTGAAAGATGTCATTGGTCTCTGTCTGGCTGTGGGAACATAGTCAAGCATTTTTCAAATGCCGCTGCTCTTCACAAGCTACTGAATGACTGAGGAGTGGGGGCAGAAACTGAAGCACTTAAACAGTGAGTTGCAAGGTGGAGCTTGAGATGTAGCATAGTTCCATGAGCAGAACTGTTAAGCTACACTGTGGAATATAGGATCTTGACCTTAAGAGTTAACATATGTCATTTTGTGTGATTTTTCTCATGTGATATTAATACTTCTGATAATTGTGGGGTAGACCTGAGCATTTACGCAGTCATTCTTCATAGTTAGAATGTGGGGGCAATGCTAGGGGTGTAGAGTAGAAACACCTGAGGAACCATCTGGTTTAACAATGATTTAAAACAGAGCAGTTACATGTCGTTCATATATATATAAATAGATGCTTTTTTTTACTATTAATGCAAGTAGTCAAATTATGGGAAGCGATGTTTGTTTCCTCTCTGAGTCGCTCATTCTTGATTTACTGTGACTGTGCAGACCCAGAAGGCCAGTAGATGAGAGTATTGCAGGGAGGAAAAAAGGTACCCCTTAGCACAGAGATTCACTTTTGGACCATGCTCTGGCCTTTTCATTCTCCAGTCTGCCATTTGGTCTAGTATATCCTTTGGGCCTGCTGAGCTGATGGGAAGCCATCTCAAATTTTCTTATATTCAAGCCACCTTTGAAGTGGGAAAAGGTCCCAGGTTCAACCCCTGACATCTCTAGGTATAAAAGTGGAACCTCTTGCCTATATCTCTGGAGAACTGCAACCAGTCCATAATGATAATACTGGTATCAATGAGTCAGTGCTCTGATTTAGTATAGGGCCATTTCTTCTTCCTCAGGTGAAGCGTACAAAAAGTTGGAGCACCTCCAGAGACCACAAAACATACTGGTGTTGGAGTTTAGGAACTGTGCGGTCTTATCACATCCCTGCTTGCTTGGAAACATGTCCCTCCAACATGCTAAGATGATTGAGTCAATGTAATAGTATCATAGCCTGGTATTACCACTACAGATAGACACTACTGGTGAAAATACTTTAGTATATTACTAAGTTTTTGTACTATAAGGTTGCTAGAGCTTTGCTTGAGTCAGGCAAACTGCAGAAAACTTACTTTTGGTCAAAACTTAACTTCACTCTCTGAAGAACCTCGTCATTTTAGAAGTGGGATTTTTGAGAGTTCAGACCATTAGAGGTAAGTGGGCTTTCAGTCCAGTCTGAGTGTGAGCTGGAAACCCAAGCTTGGCTGCGCCAAGAACATACTACTTTTCAACGATTCTATGAAAACACATGGAAAGTGGGCATGTTGCAGCTTGAGATGTCCTTGATCTACATTCTACCCATGTCCCAAGAGATCTAGAGGAAACTATAGGAACAGTGGGTAGGCCAGTGGCCTTGATGTCAGTGATGCAGTGAATTTGCTCTAGATTTTTTTCCAGACTTTAAAGGAGTTGCCCAAGGTGCTGAACCCTGACCTCAAAATAGCTTCAGCGCTATGGAGAGCTTCTTCAGAATAAAAACCAGAGTGGGTTCACTATACACTTAACATAGAAGCATCCAACCAAGCTTGTCCTGTGATCACTTGTTCCACATGCCAGCAGCCTTATGGAAGACAGGGAGATCAAGTGTGTCTTCCACCAAGTATCTGGGCAGGATGTAGTGCAGTGCATTTTACACACACACACACACACACACATCAAAACATTTGGTTCTGTTGATTCCTGAGAATTAGTCTCTGCCGACTTCTTTGCTAATGCCATCTCTGACTTGCATGGGAACTGCTTTAGGTACTTCAGAGGTGGAAATCATGTGGCCCTCCAGATGTTGTTGAACTGTAACTCCTAGCAGCCCAAACCAGCATAGCTAATGAGAAGGAATGCTGAGAGCTGTAGTTTAACAACGTCTGGAGGCTACACATTTCCCATTCCTGTTATACTTGAAGGAAAATGTAATCTGTGTTTTCAGAAGACAAGGATATCTGAAGAGTGTTATTTCTTACAGCATGTTAGTTAAGAAGTGCTAGAAAACCCCTCTACCTGGAAATTTGTGTCATTGTTTCAGAGAAGGTTAACTGTTAAATAAGAGAGACAAAAATTGCAGCCAGGGAGCGTCTTGAAGTCTGACATTTTTCTTATAGAGTTGGAATATAATGTAACATTGTTCTGATGAAGCATAATATTGTGATAAATGTGATGTTCTCTATAAACAAACAGTCCAAAAGTCAAGGTACACTTTATTTTACTTCAAGGGAACATGATAAGGATCCAGAAAGTTTCTTTCAAGTACTGCTGAAAATGAAAGAGATGGAATTAAGTTTCCATGTGTCTGTCCTTGGCGAAACCTTCACTGATGTTCCAGGTATTGTTTCGTTTTGTTGTTTTTAAAATTCTCTACTTCTGCAGATATCACAACAGCCTATTCTGTAATTAATGTTTTCTGACTTATCAAAGTGAGCAATAACAGTGCAATGGCACATGAAATGTAAATGTATTGAAAAGTCAGCAAGAAATGTTTGTAACTGAGAATGTAAGGGTGCAGTCCTGTAAGCCAAAGGACAGTAACTGTTGCCCTCCAGATGTTGCCCTTATTATGGGTTGCACTGGGTAAGACTGACGGGTCTTGTAGTCCCAAACCATCGGGAGGGTCACAGTTGTTCATCCCTGTTTTACATCTTTATCCAGGAGGAAGTCCCACTCAGTTTAGTGGGACTTACTTCTGTACAATCATGTTCCTAATCTGTTAGTAAAAGAAGTTCCATGCACACAAAACAAAAAGGAAAAGTAAACTACTGTTGGTCTGTGTCCCTGAATCACAGTGTTTGTTATCAGTTGCCGTTGTCTCCATATCTTCTCCTAATGTATCCTTGCTCCAGTATTGTGGCCGTTTGGAAAAATGTGTGACATGCCATCTCACCCAGTCTGGGTGATGATATATAGATAGAGTGTGAACTCATGTTTGGAATAAGATCTTGACTGTTGGTACTTCATTACATAAAGTTTAGTTACGAAGGATGGAAAATTCAATGGGAACTGCAAGAATATGGAACATCAGTGTCTTCAAGCTCTGAATTCTCAAATGAGGAGAAGGATTGAATGGGATAACAGGAAAGGCCAACCTTTGCCTTCCTCTGTGATTCCAAGTCATGGGCCCACTATCCTACACCATAACTCTTTCTTTCCATTACAGTCATCTGGATTCAGACTTCTACCACATCACATATACCTCATCACAGATAACTAATGTCAGGCAAGACAACCTAGTGAATGAGCCAAGTTCTGGAGCATAGCTTGAAAACATTATTATACTGAAGGAATAGGCAAGAGAGTTACCTATGTAGGTGGAGGCTTTCTTGCGTTCACTGTAGTCATCACATTACCTGAATTGATCCAGAAGAAGAGTTGCTTCAAATAATACTTGCACCTCAATATGATATGCGTACTTCAGTCTCAATTTGAATGGCCAGTATCTTTTTTTTTTAAATAACTTGTTGTGATAAAATATGTGTGTGGAAAAATCAGATAAAATCAGCCATAGTTCATCTGAGATATGCATGTATTTTTTTGTTAGGTAGTCACACCAGTATATAGAAAAGTATTGCTTAACCTTACGTACCTCAGGACATCAGGAAATCCCTTTCACCATGACCATTGTTTGATTAACTATGGTTTGACCATTTTTGATGGCATTGTAGCCAGTATTCCTGCTTGACAAAATCACATGTAATAATGATATTATAACTCAGATCTGTTACTCATGAAGCACCAGAACAAAATCTACTATAGAAAGGTTTTTTTTTTAAATGAAAGATAATTTACTTTGCACCCACAAAAACAAACCTAAATATTCATAAACATAAAGGCTTTGGTTCAAGAAGTAAAAGATCACTGCTTTGCTGAAAGTCTATACCAACTTTTATACTATGAGTTAAGAGTCTGTTATATTTACAATATCATTAAATTAGTTCAGTTTAATGTTCTAACCATTTGTTTATTGCAGCAAGGGACTTATAACATATTAATCTACTTAGTGAAAAATGCATTTATGTAGCTGCAAAGGTTCTCTAGGTGGTCATAAGAGGCAATGCTATAGCTACAGCTTTGATTAGAAGATTCTTAGGATTTTAGAAGACAACAAAGGCTCAGTCCAGCCCCTGACTGCATGTTGGTGTGCGTGATTAACAGTCTCATAATATGGAAGGGTGGCACATCAGAATGCACATTCAAATGAATAGTACACTGAAACAAAGTAGTATGCATCTGATGCACATCCAACTTGGTTCCAAGGAAAATTCTGCTTGTAGAATCCTGTTTCCATCTGAGGTCCCTACCTGTTGATCAGGATGCACGCTGAATTATAAAACTTAGCTAGAAGGAGAAAGCAATGTGGGAAAATCTGTAGCTCTCCAGATATTTTTTCATTTCATCTTCCATGCTTTTATAACCTACAAGGACTTATAGGAGTTGTAGTTCAACAGCATCTGAAGACCATAGGCTCCCTCATTTCTGGGACAAAATGCGCTGCATTCAGAAGAGCCTGTGTTCTATCTCCAGCATCTCCAGTTAGGTCTAGGAAAGATTTTTGTGTCTCAAGCAATTTAGTTGACCAAGACAGAGATCTTTGGACTTCCAGATGGTTGAGACTTCAGCTTCCAGATGCACAGGCAAGCATGACCAATGGCAAAGGGCTGTGATTGCTGTCGTCAAAAACATCTAGATTGCTTTCTCACCCCTGTTACAGACAGTATTGAGCTACCAATGATTTCTTAGTACAAAACTAGATCCTGTATAGAAGTCTTCTTATCCTCCACTAGCCCAGGGGTCCAGTGCAGTAGTAAGAATGATGCTGCCCTCCAGATGATTATTGTAACTCCCAGTATCCCCAGCTGGCTTGACCATTGGTGAGGAATGGTGGAAACAGCAGTTCAGCACCACCTGAATGACTGCATGATTCCTTACCCTGTTCTTGCAGATGTATCTGTGGAAGTAGGCTGGTAGAGTCCACAAAGCTTAAGACAAATAAAACATATTAGTCTTAAAGTTGTCAAAAGGCTCTTAGTTGTTTTTACTACAACAAATTAACATCACTATCCACCTCCTTGAAAACTTAGACCAGGAGCATATACATATGCACGTAGTAGACTTACCAATGTCCACTCTGTTATTTTCATTTCATAATATTATGAAATAAGATCTGGCAATCTTTAAAAAAATATAGTGGACTTTGAAGAAAAGTTCTCTTCTAGATTTGATGAACTTTGCTGTTTCTTTGATGTGACCTAATAAAGTCAGACATAACAGAGTGGCTGTTAAAAGACAGGAAGGTAGCTTCTGGCCACCTCTTCAGGCAGCTCTCCCTTTTCCATGAGTGACATGTAAAAGTGTTTCTCAGTGGAGTGGGAAAAAAAAATCTTCAACACAGTATAATTGCATTTTTACCAAAATCAACCATGTTGCCTCTATCCCACCCCCAGTTTCCCTGGAATTAGTTTGTTACAAGTAACAGTCAGTCCTGGAACAAATCATTTCCAAGTCTTGTCTCCATCATTGTCCTAGATGACAGTGACATACCTGTGGTAGGAGAAATCCATGCCCATCCGTTATGGTTCAGCTCCATGGGGCTCACGCAGGCAAGCTGCAACATGCTACTATTGTACAGCTCTGTGCCTGAGATATAACTAGCCCCTAATTTTATAGTAAAAGAAGATGAATTTCAAATGACTGTTGAATTCAGTAAAGCAATGGAAGTCCACTTGTGACCTTCCAGCTATCATTGTATTCCAGTTCCCATCACAGAAGGATCATAGAAGTTGTTATCTACCATGATCTGGAGGGACACTGTTTGCCATAAAAAATATGATTTGGTTAGTACAACTTGAGAGATAAATCTTTTAAGAAGTGAAACTTTCTGTGAGTTCTTGGAGAACTCTCTAAAAGTTCCCTAATCTAAAAGCTGGACTAAATCTGAATTTTGCTGAGAAGAGTTCACCCATGAGTACCCTTTTCAACTGGACTTCTGCAGAAATAATAGTGGAAGTAACCAGATTTCCCTGAGCTCTCTGGGTAGATGGGTGATCCTTTTCGAGATTAATTACTCATGGGGTTAATTTCCTGTTGCTGAAACTTCATCCAGTTTATTTACATGTACTGTGAAAGCATATAGCACTTTTGAGTTTCCTATAGCTTTTCTAAATCTTTGAATAAGATGGATGGACCTAATTTTGGAAGGTTATGATGTTTTGTTTTGTTTTTAAAAAAAGTCTTGAATATTATTATTGGGGGAGTAAAACTGTTTGGCTTGTTCCTTCATCACAGATGATGTTTCAGGTGACCAGTTTCTATACTAAGGAGCATAGAGTGGAGTTGGAGAAGCAGTTTTTAGCTGATTATAAATTTACCATACTATGCCTATGAGAGGGATGGGGAGACAACACACTTCATCTATAACTAAGCCCAATGTTACAGTTCTCCTAATTGTTGGGAAGAATTGATATGTTGGAATATGGTGCTTAACTGTATGGCTGAAAGTCCCTTGAACACATTTCTGTCATGTCTCTGGTCTCTTGAATCCAACCTGGACTTCTTGAGAAGTATTTGCAGTCATCAAGACCATGAAGCTAGAGTGTCCTGTGTGAAAATTGGAT
>CM059599.1:239830003-240002503 GCA_030412105.1 Cyclura pinguis
TTAATTGGAATATAAAGGTCATTTTAACAATGGTGTCGTAGGGAACTCTGTTGTTTCACTGGGGATATTTGAAAACTATATGAGGAATAACTGTTGTGTCAGTGGTTTGAACTCATTGTCTGCATAGTGGGTATAGAGAAAAGTTAGGTTGTTTCTCAGTTGCCACCAAAATTAAGAAGCAGCGTAGAGGGCATTTGTATGTTCTTGCTATTTGCAAGAAGAGATTTATTTTGGGATGGACAGGGCCCCCACTACTGAATATGAGGATTCACAAATTCTCCCATAGCATCACCTTATAATATGAAGGGATCTGCATATTGAGACTATGTACAAATAATTCTTCTGTGGACTAAGGCAATACATTTTAAAACAAAGCATGTGTGTGTGTATACATGCATATGTGAATGAATGAATGAATGAATATACTTTATGTTCTTTCTAACTCTTTTGGGAGCATATCAGCAGTTGTTTATCTTTGCATCAGCATGTAAAGTGATTTTCAGATAAAAAAAGATTCATTTCGAATCCTACCTTTTGTTTGTCATGTTACACAAACATTGCACCCTAGTTTTAATAATTTGTGAGACCAGAGTCCTTTTGAAGGAGATGGTACAATGATGGGAAGAGGATTCCAGCTGCAGCTTGCTCTAGTCTTTGATTGCAGAGAAGGAAATTAACTGAACACTACTTCATTTTCCATAATTTCATGACCTAAGTTATTACTAAAAACTAAATATACTACTTTTTGGTGGGGGAGGAGGAGTAGCCATAAATGAGATCTTTTTTGTTTTTGTTTTTTGTTTGTTTTTTTGTTTTTGTTTTTTTGTCTTTGACATACAATACAGCAATATTCAAAGATCAGGAATGTACAAATTACTATGTTCATTGGTCACATTTGCTTTTTGTTTTAAAAAAATTGTATATGATCCAATCCAGCACAGATGGAAGTTGTGTGTGGAGGCCAAATTTGTTCTTATTGGCTCATTAGAGCCCTTTCCCCCCATTCCACAACATGAACACATGGCCCTTTGCACAGACAGCAGTAGCAGCTGCCATGTATCGGGGCAGGCAGCAAGAATAGGAAAGTAGGCATTTCTCCTATGTCCTCATTGAACTGATCCCCATCCACTTATTGCAAGGTAACCATGACCCAACAGATAAGTATCCAAGTATTCCTGTGCCATTTTTTAAAAAAGTAATTTGCAAAGTGGCATCCTTAAGCCACAAATAACAACTACCATGACAACAACTGTCAAATGTTTTATGATTTCTTTATTTCATTTCATTTCATTTTGAAATCATAAGACATTTGACAGTTGTTGTCATGGTAGTTGTTATGAGTAAGTGGAGGCTAGGTTATAGTTAATTATTAAAACTAAATTGGCAGACAAATATAACTGAGTTTATTTGGTCTGTTAATGTGCTGTCAATCTCTTAATGCAGTTTTTGCAAAGAGTCATTTATTTTCTTTACACGGACATGACAACTGTGGCTCAGAGATGCACACTTGCGCCAGGCCAATTCTAATACTAGAGATTTGTAGTCACTTTCCTGTTCAGAGCAGATAGATGCAGGACATGAAAGTTGTAGAAGTTCTCCTTGTTGGAACATTCCTGAAGAGTCCAAGATAAGGGCTGTTAAGCATGAACCCAACCCCACAATCCTTCATTGTGCTAGTGTGCCTGGATCATTCTCTCAATTCAACTGCAACCAATGGATGCATTCCAGGGCACAGTTGCATGTGATGAAGTCTCATTGATCCTAAAGGAACTTAGATGTGTAAAAACCGGCTGCTTGAGATACAGTGATTGCTTGGTTGTGCTGGTTCATTGCTATTGGCATTTGACAGCATTTTGAAGCAAGAGGGAGCAGTATAGTGGATTCCTCACTTTTCTCTGTTTGCTGCAAAGGAAAACCTTGCCTATACTTTCCATGCGTCTGCCTGCTGATTGTAAAAATGTGTTGAGCATTTAAACAAAAAAAAACACGTGCGTTTTGATTTATTCAGCAAGCAAAACATATGCTTGCTGTTCTGTTTGTGTAATTCATGTGATCAATAAAATTATCTTTTAAAAAAGAGCAACTTTGGCATTTAGGGAGATTACACTGATGTACAGGGAATATGATTGTTGCAGCCAACTTCTGTGCTGTTGGCCCAAAATACGCATTGGGGCTCAATAATGTAATAATAGTACATAATCTGCCTTTTTTTTTCCTTGTAGGATAGAAGCTGTATACTGTGGCTGCTATCCTCTCTGTCCCAAAGCTTTGGTCTATCCAGAAATATTTCCAGGTAGTTTGTTGCCCATGCATTTTTTTTTTTTGGTTGAGGTTTGAATTAATTAATTTTAAAATACAAAGTTTGAGAATAAACTTAAGCAAGAGCAATTGTTTATTTGGCAAGCTACCATGTTAGCGCTAAGGAATTTTTTAATGTGTTTTAATACGTTAGACGAAGTTTATATTTACCATCTGTTCTTTCAAGATAACACAAAAGCAAGTTTTGAAATAGCATTCTTCATTGTTAGTATACACAGTCTATAATGATAGATTTTTATTAAAAAGGTCGCTTCGGCTGTGATAGCTTTCAGATTTTTTTTAATGATATTCAGAGAGAAAAAAATTAGGCCTGAAAAAAAAATCATACCAAATTATTTAAACAATTTAATACTTAATAATATGCAACCCTGCTACAGGATACACACTAATGTAGTACCAGTTCTTTGAAAAATCTCATCACTAAATGTCTCACATATGCATTGTGTTACATTAGAATAATGTATTTTAATCACCCAAAGGAGATGTCTAAACAGCACAACTACACAGTCTTATTTAGCATTAAACATCCTTGTGAGCTGAGGTAACCTTATAAAATCATGCTTAAATAATGTAAAACACGAGGCGGCACAGAGCAATATGCATTTTTAATTAGTAAAGTGACTAATATCGAGTGTGTGCTTTGAGGTTTTTGTTTCATTAAAAATGTATCTGTTTTTCCTGCAGCTGAATATCTATATTCTACACCTGAACAGCTTTTAAAAAGGCTTCAGAATTTCTGCAAGAGACCAGAGATTGTAAGGAAACATCTTTATAAGGTATTTTTAGAATAAGTATTCTGTGGTATTCTGTTACATTGAAGAACACAGACAAAAAAGAAAAAAAGGGGGGGCACCACCAACAACCACCCCCTACTCCCCCCTCCCAAAAAGGAGAGAAAACCAGAAAACATTTAATTAACATCCTAATGTTTAAAGGAAACATGCTAGGGAGGTATATCCGTTGTTACACTAACAAGGATTAATTACACTAGATGCCAGTTGTATTAACCTAGGGTCTTATGAAATACGTGCACTTAATGCACGCTACATGCTTTTTCTAAAAAAATTATTGTTTCCTGAAATGACTGTCCTCCACATTTGGACCCAAGAGGCTTATAAAAATGAACCTGGATTAATTTAATTCATTGGTTAAAAAGGAGAGTTTTTTTAAAAAAGAGATGTTACAATTATACTAATGAGGATAGGCTTACCTTCCTGCCTTAATTAAATCTTCATTGGTCAGCACACTCAGGTGACCTACCAGGTGCAAATCACCTCTCTTCTAGCTCCTTTCCACCATTGTTTGGATAGGCAGAAAGAATATTTAACCCATTACAATATCAGTGCCACTCCAACTTACAGGTATGTGTCAGATTTGGTGCCAGACTCAGATGAGCCATTTGTAGGCCTAGATTAGAGGACAACTGCATAACGTGGCTACTGACCAAAGCACCATTCTTTTTCTTCCTCCCTGTAACAAGTAGTGATCCAGAATGCAGAATAAGTTTTAATGATAGTTGGTGGGAGTTTTGCTGCCTTCAAAAATGACAGCCAGTGAAGCATAATAGAGTTAGGAGGGTTCACCATGCAGTGATGTCACATTGCATATTATGTGCTGGGGATTGTGGGGGAAGGCGGAACAAAATTGGAAGAAATGCAAGACTGTTAGATTTGCCAACAGCCATGTTAATATTATAATGGCTGGGTTTGCACTCATGAATTCTGGCATGTCCAAAATGAGGCAGTATGTTGGTACTCTTTATAACATCCTCTCCTTGCCTGCAGGAGTGGCTAGACAAACCATGGGTCATTGAACCCTGTAGACTGAAAGAGCAGTCTGGAATGCTCTCTCTCACACACACCCCCACTTGAACAAGCAAACAAATAAATCAAGAACAAAACTGTGGGTTATTTCTCTGTCTCATCAAGTCAAGCCTGTCAGATTGCCTGTCTGCATTGTCACAATAAATAAATTATGAATGGAAAGTCCTTAGTGTGTGTAGGGGAGGTAATCGGAGAGAATGCCTCGGCGTGTTTGCTCATTAATATTTACCCATAATTCCTGAGCATTTTTGTCTACTGTGATGTCTGAATTCACCTAATGCCTAGTTCTGCCTTAAAATAGCATATAGGTTGTGTAGAGGAAAGGCAGAGAGCCAGTGTGGTGTAGCGGTTTGAGCGCTGGACTATGACCCTGAAGATCAGGGTTCAAATCTCCACTTAGCCGTGGAAACCCACTGGGTGACGTTGGATTCATCACACACTCTCAGCCCAGAAAAGACTGTGATAGGTTTGCCTTAGGGTCACCGTAAGTCGGAAGTGACTTGAAGGCGCACAACAAACAACAACAACAAAGGAAAGATATATTGTTACCAGAATTTGATCCCCTCTGGTCACAAATTGTTCAACATTGACAAGGGTGGGATGTGTATGTGGGCCTCCAACTATTGTTTGACTACAATTCCAGCCAAAGCCCGTATAGTCAATGGTGAGGGGTTATAGGAGCAGTAGTCCAGCCACACCCAAAGGGCTGCATGTTCCCTATCCCTGGTGTACAGTAATGAACAGCTTTCATTAACACTTATCAGAATGAGAACCAAACAGCCTTTACTTTGGTTCGACCCATTTCAAATCCCAATCACTATTTGAGCAACTCATTGAGTTAACAGAGTGTACATAAGCAGCAGGAAGCATACACTGTAGTAACTGCCTCCTCCATCTTGCATTGGTAATGGTGGAAAGGGAACCACGGGGTGGAATTCAGAGTGAGTCTTTATGTCTGTGCTGGCTCTTGATAGCCCATGGTTATAATCCAGGTTAATTTGGATATATACATTCCAGAATGGTCTGGGACTCTGTAGAGCAGTCAAATATTGTGCAGCTTCTGGGACATATGTAATACTTCAGGAGGCTTGTTTGGTCCTTCCTGTACCCCCATAAAATCCCTGAAATCTTTTTTTAATAAAAAAGAATAGCAGGAAAAATGTAGTTTTGGAATGGAGCATTGTCCCAGTGGGTGTGGCTTAGCATTTCAGCACTGCTTTGATGCCGTCCCCATCCCATTCATTAAAACAGCAGGAAATCACCCTCCTGCCAAAAAAAAAAAAAAAATTAGTTGAAAATGAATTCTCGCTCTGGACAGTGGAGGGTCAGGAGAATCTGAAAACTGTTCTCTGACCTCTGCTGTAGAGGTTACCTCCTTTCCTATATCCATTTGTGATCCCTAGTGTTGCCTTTTCTTAGTAATTGTGGATATACAACACACTGAAGTAAGTATAAAGAAGCATTCTTGACAGTTCCACCATAGAAGCTAAACTTCATTTTTTGGAGGCTTCTGAAACCTAAGCTTGAGCATCAGCTAAGTGCAATGTTAAGACCTGCTTGGTATAGCTACTTGATTTGCTTTTAGCATCTTCCATGTCACAACTTTAATACGGTATTTCATATTTTTAAATGTGGAGGGTATTACCTAGGAGGAGCCAACAACCTCTGGAAGCAAATACAGGTGTATCTACAGAGAAGTTTTCTTGTACAAGCTTGGTCAACTTAAGCCTAAATCCTTTGTTAGTCCTGACTAGAGTAGCACTGTTGAATCAATAGGATTTACCTGTATAAAATTGGTTTGTGGGTCTACTCTAATGAGGACTAACCAATAGGATGCCAACCATAAAGTTCAATTCTCAGTTGCAAAATGGATGTGATGAATCCAAACCCCTCCTGACTTGTGGGGTTCTGAAAATTACTGAGGACTACCCTTGCCTTGGCTTAACTTTGTGCTTCCATTGTAGCCATACCCAGGGCCGATGGGGCAAAAGCAGGAGGGGGGGCTAGGATCCAACTATGTTGCATATGTGAAGTCAAAGGCTTTCATGGCCGAAATCCATAGGTTGTTGTGGGTTTTCCAGGCTGTGAGGCTGTGTTCTCTTAGTATTTTCTCCTGACAGATGCAGGTGAAACGTCAGGAGAAAATACTAATAGAACACGGCTTCAAAGCCTGGAAAACCCACAACAACCTATGTTGCATATGTTTTTATCTTTAGAGCAGTGCAACCTCAAATCCTGTGTTTTTCTGCTCCAAATGAGAGCAGGAAGAACAGCCACCAGCTTCACTCACACCAGACTGACCCCCACACATTTTATAGGCAGCAGAATGGCCTCAACCTGTGTACCACATGTTGCAGGGGTCTATGTGTTGCAAGTGTGGCTGGTACCTGCCCTTTCTTCTTCCTACTCTCAGGTCTACCGGCACAGACAAATGAGGTAATGAGACCAACCTATATGAAGCCTGTCTCAAGAGAAGGGCCTCTGACAAGAGTTCCAGGCTCCCAAAGAATCTCTTATTTTGTGAGAGCCTGGATCTCTTGTGAGAAGCTCTCCTTTCATGAGACTTGTGGTGGGTTATATATATGCCTGCCTGAGATGTATTGGCCAGTCTTGAACTGGCCAGTCAACAGAGAGGGTTGTTCCATATTGCTTTTGGGGAAAAAAAAAGACAACCTAGCTGGGGACCCTGAAATGCTTATTTTTCACTGGGACCTCTACTCACTCCCAGTGGCCCTGCCCTATCCAAAGACTGGAGGAGCTTTAGATCTGGTACATCTCAGCACCTCTCCTGCCGTGTCCTACCGCCAACTCTTTTGGAGCTCTTTTGCTGGCAGGTTTAGGCAGCAGAGTAGTTCTGCTGACAAAGTTTTCTGTTGGCAGATCTCTGCAATCAGTGGGCCAATGTGCATTCTGCCAACTGATGAACAAGGTGATTTTTGCCCCCAGATGAGATTTGTCCTTAATCCTAACAGTCTACAACTGCCACATCTTTGAGTTAAGACTGCACTGGTAAAGAGATACTGGAGAACACCTTTCTATGTCTCATGCTTTTCTAAACTTTACACTGTCCCTATTATTTCCTCTGGAGAAACTCAGGAATACTTTCTGTGATTCATGATTTCGTACACTTTACACTGCTCCTGTTCTTTTCTCTACAGAATATCACGGGTGATTGTATCATGAACAAAAATATGATGCCTGTCTTCTTGGTCACAAATAACAAATTGCTGAGCCAGTAATATTGTTGGTAATCTTACTAATGAACACATTCTTGACAAATACAATTGGAGGACACTTTACCTACTAATGCTGTTCAGATTAAATCGCCAATATAATCCTTGATTCTTGCCTCCAGGTTATTTATGGTTCCACCCTCAGATATATTTTATACTTCTATGCTTTGTCTTATTTTGTGTACTTCTGTACTTTCCCAATACAACACATCTGTGCAAAAGAATGGAGGTAATAATTTTGCTCTGCATGCATGCAGTTTCATCTGTGACCTGGAAGTGGACATTTATGTTAGGGCAGACCAGAAGAGACTGTTGTTTTTGCAGGAAATGGTTAAACCTCAAGAAGAAAGGAGAAAACCAAAAATGCAATTTAACACCCAATTTCAAGCTCATTATCTTTCATTGTCTATTAACTTGGCAATGGTTCAGAAGGTAGCTCATAATAGTTTAAAATGCTGACTGAACACTTCCAGTGCTCAACATTACTTCTTGAGTCAATACTATTCCATAGCTATACATGGAGGCTTCAAAGGGAAAAACAATCCTTAAATTTTTACCTTGACATTCACTTTTTCTTCAGATGCAGTTAAATAGTCTTTTCCTTTCTTTTTTTTTTTAAACTCGGTTTGCCTTTTTTGCAGCTCTGGAATTGTGGTGTTTGCATGCATGGAATGCTAGAGAGGGATATAAAGTAGCACAGACAGGGCAAACATTGATATTAAAGAGTAGGATTTCAGAACTGTAGCACCAGGAGATGAGATGTGCACTGGACAAGTCCTGCAAAGTAAAATGCTTCATTTGCTACAAGTGTCTGTCCTTTGGCAAACATACTTCTTCCTGAATTATTTATAGGTAGACTTACTGCCACAGACATAGAGTAGTTCATCACATCACTTTGGGCACCACGTTAATAACTCCTGCTGAATGCAAGTTTTAATTGTATAGTAACAGCAGTGAATGCCACTGGATTAGGGGGAAAGGAATAGTGTCAAAGGGAGTCAACTTTAACTCCTCTTTTGAAACCTTTATGTAGGAAAGAAATGAACTCTGTTAATTTGGGATTGCATTGTAGAAAAGGCATAGATCTATGCAGGTTTTTTCTCTGCACTGTTCTGGGGCCTTATTCACAGAGTCCAGTTCTTAATTTCCCCTTCTTTGTTGCTCTTTACTGGTTGGCATCCTGTTAGGTTAATATGCATGCCTGAGTTTCCCCCACATGTGCATATGTCCTTTTGGGGGGCACTGTGGGGCTTGATATTTCATTCTTCTCTCTGTAGGGCCCCATTCCCCCCTACACACACACTTACTGAACAACCTCTGGACATCCCCCTATGACCATTCCCTGCTCCATGAGGAGCAGGCAAGATTGCAGAAGTACCTTCCAATAATGAGATGTGAAATGATGGCACAGAATCATAGAATAATACAGTTGGAAGAGACAACAGGGGCCATCTAGTCCAACCCCTTGCCATGCAGGAACACACATCAAAGCCCTCCCAACAGATGGCCATCCAACTTCTGTTTAAAAAGGTGCAAAGAAGGAGACTCCGTTACACTTCGAGGGAGCATATTCCACTGCTGAACAGCTCTGACAGTCAAGTGGAATCTCTTTTCTTATAGTTCTAGTCCTTGTCCTAGTCTCTGGAGCAATGGAAAGCAAGCCTATTCCCTCATCGATATGACATCCTTTCAAATATTTTAACATGGCTATCATGCCCCCTCTTAACTTTCTCTTCAGCAGACTAAACATACCTAGTTCCCTAAACCACTCCTCATAGGGCATGGCTTCTGGACCTTTCACCATTTTGGTTGCCCTCCTCTGGACACGTTCCAGCTTGTCAATATCTTTCTTGAAATGAGGTGCTAAGAACTGGACACAGTATTCCAGATGAGGTCTGACCAAAGCAGGATAGAGTGGTACTATTACTTTCCTTGATCTAGACACCATACTCCTATCCATGCAACCAAGAATCGCATTGTCTTTCTTGGCTGTTGCGTTATGCTGCTGACTCATGTTCACCTTGTGGTCCACTAAGATTCCTAGATCATTTCCACATGTACTGTTGTCCAGCCAGGTGCCTCCCATCCTGTATTTGTGCATTTCATTTTTTCCGCCTAGGTACAGGACCTTACATTGAAATTCTGTTGAAATTCATTTTGCTAGCTTTGGCTCAGCTCTCCAATATGTTAACATCAGTTTGAATTTTGATCCTGTCCTCTGGGGTATTAGCAGTCTCTCCCAGTTTGGTATCATCTGCAGATTTCCTGATTTCCTGAACCTGGAACTCTGAGTCTTATTAAGAAAGTTGGAACCCGTCACTATCCCTCAGCTTAAGCTACGTCATGTGGTTGTTATCTACCACTTTGAAACAGAAGGATGGTGTGAATATGTGATTTTTGAAAAAGGAGAACAGTTCCCTGTCCCAAAGGCTTCTTAGTCAAATTTACAACTTCCCTTTCCAATCAGTGTTCCAATCGTACTTATATGTTATTATTTTTTTTAATTGTTGTTGCTAGGAGAACATTTTTGTTGTTGTTGACAACGATGTATAAGGAATTTAATATTCTTGTTTGCTTTTCAGGTTTTGCGTTTTGTCCTATCATCACCAATACCAAAGTGAGCAAAGCTACCCCAAATCTAGCTCCATCCCTCATATATCTCTAACCTTTCCTTTACCCTGTCCCCTTGAGGACTGACAACTCTTGCCCAGCCCATAGTTTTTGTTTTTCATTGCTTGTAAGCCACCTTGGATTATGTACTAGGAGATAGGCGGCATATAAATTAATTAAACAAATAAAATAATATGTCTGCCATAGCCTTGCCTGTCAGCTTTTCCCCACACTAAGCATCTTCAAATAGCCAACATCCTGAGGTTTGTCCTTTGGCAGGCTCATAGGTCTGCCTTCAGGTATTTTGTTCATTTTCTAACTCTGTTTTGAATTATAAGTGAAAACCAGAGAAGGAAATTTTGTCAGTTAAGCCACATTACAGTGTACCCCTTACTATCAATTTAGCTGAATCAGTTGATCACCTTGTAGCTGGAGCATAGCTTATTTCTTCTGATCCTTTCAGAATCTTTATCACTTCAATTTGTTAGTTGCAGTTAGAAATGGAGCAATGTTCTGGTAAACAAAACATCATAGTAGAAGAGTAAGCAAGAATCTTTCATACTGTATATACTCTGGTCTCCACAAAAAAAAAAAAAGACTGATCTTCCTTCTTTCTTCTGTTAAAAAAAGCAAAATGGCAAAGCAGGTTGTTTAAAATATGATATTTTTGTTACCTTCTCACTGCTTTTGCTGCAAGCTTATTAATAATATAATCTAAAACAGTCAAATGCATTGCTGCCTTAGTTTGTCAATTATATGCAGTCCCCGTGCCAAGTTATAAAGTTAGAGGCAAAAGGGAGACAGAATTATGCTTGCTACAAAAAGGCAATCAACTTAAGCAATAAGGCACAAGAGCGTGTGTTGTGGGTAAGCCTTAGGTGCATTGTTCGTTACAAAGTGAAGCCAAGTATTACTAAACGTTGATGTCTATCAGAACACAGAGCTCCAAGCATATTGCATGGTTTAGCAGCAGTAAAATCTAAGAACACCCTTTCCTCCTAAAAGCACACATGTTAATAACCTTTGCTCTCTAAATCTAACAAAAATAGGTAAAACTATGCTTTTTATTGAGTTCATTCCAGCTAGAAAAAGACTTTGGAAACTTTTTTCCTGCAAACGCACATGGCCAGAGGTTGGGAACAGTTTGAGTGACTCCTTGGGTGACTCAAAATCTTTGTAGCTTCTCTCCACAACAAGCAGAATAAAAACACTTTTTACTCCTTTTGTAAATTTTATTACTTATAACAGTTTTATTGTTTGGATGGGTGGGTGGCTCTGTAGAAAAACAAAGAGATATCACTATCATTTAGGATATCACTATCATAGGATGTCACCAAATCATAGGTTAAATGTAAAGACAGCACAAGAGCCATGATCTCTAGTGTTAAATGAAATTTCTAAATTGCTGTATCCATCATAAAAATTAAAATTAGATTCTTTGTGCATTTGGACATCATTGGTGACTTATCACCTGGTCAGAGTCCAAACAATATTCCTGAGCAGGCTATGGGAAATTCATCTATAAAGTCAATCTCCCAATTAATTCACATAAAGTCCAAGTTCATTTCAAGTGGAATAAATTATTCAAATTAAATAAATGCTGGTTATTTGATCTAATAGATCAGTTATTACCATATCTTCTCTTAATCATGCATTTTGCTTAATCAGAGCACCCGTGTTAAGATCCAAATTTAAGCTACTGCTTTGTTGGTTATTTCTTGAAATTTAGTATCACAGTTACCTGGGACATTTTTCAGGGATTAAATAAACTCATTTAGCACATTTAACAACTTCCAAATCACATAACATCTGATCTTCAGTCCCATCATGATTTTGTATCAGATGCACTGCTGACAGAAGATTGTGGTAGGAATGTAGTGTCCACCACTAAAAAATCACAACATGCCTGCTTAGCTAGAGCAGGCATAGGGAACATGTGGCCATCCAGATGTTGATCCTTCACCATTGGCTTGTTGGCTAGAGCTGATGGAGGTTCCCATCCAATATTGTCCACAGGGTCTCACATTCCTCATCACAGACCTGGAGAGTTCTCTTCTTGCTTTGAGTTCAGCAATCTAGCATCAGCGGTCATGGATACCTCCCAGACAAAAATGTCCTCATTTTGGTGCAGCATTTCAACAAGCCAATCTGGCAAACTTACTGTGTATTCTGTTTCAAATGATTATGGTTCTAGTATATCTAGGTTTTGTTTGTTATTGTATTGCCTTCATCTGTGTCCTGCATCAGTCCTTTATATCCTTCTTGATCCTCCCATCATGTTTATTCATTCAAGTATTGCTCTCTCTCCTAAAATTTCCTTTTAGTTTTTAGAGCTGCATGCAGACAAAAGCCGTTTTAAAGCAATTTTAGACAAGAAGAGCAATTCATCCACTAGGAAATAATGAGACAAGATTACCAAGCTGGATATTTACAGGGTCTCTTTATTAACTGTTTAAGGCTTAGATTTTGAATATCGAAGTTCTGGATGTGACAGGGAATCCCAACCTAACTTCCTTCTCAAATTCTGAGTGCCAGACAGCATTTTGGCTTGGCATCCACCTATCTCTCCATCCATCTCTCCATCCATCCATCCATCCATCCATCCATCCATCCATCCATCCATCCAGAAGGCAAACCTTCCTAGGGAGCCTCCTCACCAACTAGGTCCCATAATGAAAAACATGCTCCAAGCAGGCCCCAAGGATAAACTACCTTCCAATGCTCTAGGCATTGTGACCCACAGGAGAAAGTCTGGAGATGTTCCTTCACCAAGTAGGTGCCTATGTGTGTTCTCCATCACTGTTCCTTCAATCCTCAGCCCACCTGTGAGTTACTGCCTATTTACAAGCCACACCTCATACCCATTGTCTCTAATCCATACAGAAACAGTGCAGAGTATGTCCAAAAAAAATTGGAAGGAAGAGAAAAAAGTCTCATCTGGCCACTGCTTGAAGGGCGAGACAGTGGACTGAGGAATGATGGAGAGGGAGAGTATGAAGTAGATCAGGCTTTAAAAACCTGTAGGCTCCACCTCAACTTTTCAGTGCCTTGTGTACACCAGGGCTTCCACTGTTATTTTCATCCCCTGATCTCATTCCCAGGGCTAAACAAAAGCATCCCCTTCTCACAATCTAAAACAATTTAAACCTGTCTAAAGCAATGAAAACTATTTTAAACGATTTGAACAGTTTACACATATTCAAACCAAGATCTTTAGACCCCAAAGGTTTTGATAAAGAGCCAGGTTCTAGCCTGGCACCAAAGTGAAATCAAAGTCCATGACAGTCAACCCGCCAAGCATTCCACCATTGGAGACCCACGGCAGAGGAGTCCTTTGTTTCCATGTAGGGCGTATCTCCCACTGCTGGGACAGATTTAAGGCAAGTATATATAGGGTGAGACATTCCTCCAGGAATTGAGGTCCCAAGGTTTTAAATGTCATCACCATTGCCTTTAATTAAGACCAGAACCATGTTGGTAACCAGTGCCATTCCTTCTTTAGCTAATGTCATGGGGTCCCTGTCAGGTGTTCCAGTCCTCAGTGTAACTGCTACATACTGCAGTAGCTGCAGCCCCTGTCTCATTTTCAGGGGGCAACCTCACACTATTTGGGAAGTTACCAGCACATAAACTACTGTAGCCAGGTTGACTCCTTCCAGGAAAGGCCATAGCTGGTAAGTGAGTCAAAGCTGGTCCCAGGCAATCTGAGCCATGATGTCCACCCCAAATTATTCACCAGCTCCTCTAGCAACCTACAGTAGTAGTATCTCAAAATCTAGCAAACCCTAGCCTGGAGAAACGTTTATTGAAGGAAAGCCATCAAATGCTCAGAGCACCCCCATCCAAACAAAAGAATGCAAGAAAGACCAAAATCTTCAATGTAAGGGAGGGGCAGGGATGAATTTGCTACTGCTGTGTGTGAAAGGGAAATAGTCTTTAAAGAAGGGGAAATGGTGTTCAAATGAGGTATTTGTTTCTTTCATCAGAATGCTACTTTGATTTGATTGTTCCACCTTCGTACTGGGAATTCTGAAAATGAAATGTATGGAATTGGAGTCGCTGTGTGTGTGTGCGTGCGTGTGTGCGTGCGTGTGTGTGCGTGCATGCGTGTGTGTGCGTGCACAGTCTGGGGATTGCCTTTCACCGGGTCAGTCTTAATTCTCTTGCGGTATTCTTTTTTTAGCCCAGAGGGAGCAGTGACAAGGAACGTTTGTTGGAGCACTTGGAGGTGCAACAGAGAGAAAAGTGGCCATACTAAGCAGCAAAATCTTCAGTGTCAAAAAGCAAGGGCATTGAACTTTCAGTTACAAAACTAGACTGGGAATACAAGCTTCCAGCATTCTTTAGGGAGGGAATTAAAACTGGCTGATGAGTTAGAAATGTTTGAGAAAGGGCATCAGAGCACATAGGGGAATAGAGTAAGAGCTGAATCTGTTGAGCCCATGGAATGTGGCAGGAAGGGGAGAAAGAAATAAAGTATTTTTTAAAAAAAAAAAAACAACAAAGGATAATAATTTAATTTTACAAAAGAGACATTAACAGGAGATTGCAAAAGGCACCAACGACCTCTTTCTTACTGCTTAATTCAGTCAATTTGCAAGAAAGTATGCTTCCCCCCCTTCTTCCTCCCTCAAAGAAGGATGGCTTTCTTGCCTGATGTTTCCTCCCCAAAACAGGAGTACTCAGTTGTGTAACAGAATAGGCAGTTAGAGGTCGCAAGTAAGCCCTCTCCATATAGAATCAACGTTTCACCTCTGGTCATACTTAAGCTATTATTTGTCATAGAGAACAGGGAGAGATTATCAAGGTAATGTTCCACTTCTCGTTCTTTCTTCTCTGCCTTGGCACTGTGAATTTTCACTGCCCTGTCATTCAGTGTTTGCTGCTGCTGCCTCGATTTTTGTATAGTCTGCCTCACTCACCTCCCAGGGTGATGACTTTCATTGGTGTTCAGCTGGCCCCAGAAATGGGACATGATGGAGCATTGCTGTTTTTAAAAGAGAAAGGGAGGCGCCAGTGGTTTCACACTAGCAAGACTGCTAAAATTGTTCTTTTTTTCTTTTCCGTTTTTTTAAAGATTGTTTTTAAAAAGGAGATATTTACTGTATGTTTTCCATGCTGTCTTTCCATTCTGTCCCCATTATATTATGAAAAAGAATGACAGAGTTACAGTCTAAATGTATACACAAAAGCAAAAAGGCACAAAAATTTTGAAAGCAGCATAAAGGAGTAAAAGTAGATCTTAAAAGCTTGAGGAAGTAAAAGAGCTTTTGCCTGGTGCTTGAAGGTCACTGACAGAGATGCCAAGCAAACCCCTCTGGGGGGATCATTCTGTTACTAAGGTGCCATTACTGAGAAAAAGCCTTCTGTCCATTAGAGTCACCTGCCTCAGATGTAGGAGGTCCTTCACTGAAGATCTTGTAAGATGGAGGTGGGGAAAGTGTGGCCTGCAGATGCCATGTGGCCCCAAACCTCTTTTGGTTCCTAACAAAGCCCCCCCCCATACATTCAGTGAGGAGCCAAAAATACCCCCCCCCCCGGGCTTCTCCTAAGGTCCTCTCTGTGGATCACTCCACTGTGAGAAATAGTAACTCCCTGAACTTGGGGCCTGGCATTCTTTTGCTTGGGTGCACTGGTGTGATAGCTCCCCTCTCGGAGTAAGTTCCCCAGTTTCACTCCTATCACTCCTGTTACCCACTTTGCCCTTCTAATTTAAAACCCTGATCTGGCTCTGGTTCTCAGACCTCAAGATGACATCTAGGCTGGGTAAATAAATTTTTTTTGATGGGTTCAATTTGGTAATTCCCTTAATAGATGAGAAATAAAATATATCCTTAAATAAATCTATGAATTAAAAAATATAAATAAAATTTAAAATAAAACATGGAGGTAAACAACAAAACAGGGAAGGGTTGTTGTATTAAGAAGTCAGTTAAACATCTAGTGTTATGTCAACACCATACAAAATACAATTGGCTTTTCCAGATTACAACAAAGAAGGAAGAGCTCTTGCAACAGATAACATTATTTATCACCAGTTCATATCTGTTGATGCTGCTTTTTCATCCACTTGAAGCCTACAGTTATTGTAGAAACTGGCAGGGAAAGTGGAGGATGAAAGCTGTATTATGTGATTGGCAACTGTACAAGTCCTTTGGTAGTTTCCTTCTTCTTTTTTTTCCCTCCAATATGCCCTGGATTTTTTTTTAAAGTACCTGGGGGAAAATAGGATGATGTTGCTGGTGCTAGGAATTGCCACTGAATTCTCTGGGACAACAGAAATGTCATCTGTATGTATATATGTGTGTGTATGTGTGTGTGTATATCTATCTATCTATCTATCTATCTATCTATCTATCTATCTATCTATCTATCTATCCATCCATCCATCCATCCATCCATCCATCCATCCATCCATCCATCCATGTAGAGAGAGAGGAGAGAACTACAGCAGCAAATATATCAGCCAACAGCAAAATTTACACGGTGTGGATATCTCCAATGTAACACTACAGTTAAAGCTGAGTAACACTTTCCCTGAATTGTTTCCACACACTCAACTCCCATTAAACCAAAGTCCCTGTTGTGACAGTATACTTCTCCCAGCTCTAGCCATTTCTCTTTTCCTCACTGGCTCTTAAATTTAAAGATTTAATCCCTTCCTCTTTGCCCCCTTATGCCTCTATTTCTAACTGCCCTTCTTTAACTGTTTATCAGACAAACTTCTGGTTTTGTATTTTTCTTTTTTTCCCATAGCACTCCCATCAGCTGCGTAGCTTGGAGTTTGGGTATGGGAGGGTGAGGCGAGTGGAGGGACAGGGACATGGCCATGTCATGCGGGGCATGGCCACATCACACAGGGCCACATCACACAGGGGCATGGCCATGTCATGTGGGGCGCTCCCCCAAAAATTGCTGCCCAGGACAGACCGCTCTTATCGCCCCCCCCCCCCCCGTATGCCTCTGCCTCTCATAGCATTCCAGAGGCTGTGACTGGCTGGCTCCACAGAGGCTAAGAATTAAACTATTCTTCACATCTAGATGAGGAGAGAAGGGCCTGATTTCAACCAGGGGGCAGGGATCACTGCTGGCTTCTTACTGACTAGCAACAGGTCTTAGCCAAACTGAACTAGTCTTTGGAGCAAACAAACAATGAAGCAAGCAAAGTGTCCTGAGTGTGTTCCATTGCACTGAGGTGGGTATAAGCCCCAATTTTTCCTTCCGGGCTTAGGAGTTTGGAGTAGTGGAACAATCATTACTCCCATAGTTGGGTAAGCTGGAAAAGTGTGTATAACCCAAGAAGCGTTAGCCCTTTCTGCAACTTAGAATGGAGGGCTGGATGGGGGATCAGTCCTGCAGTTTTGCTGCACTTTGGAGGATGTTTGGGACATGGCAACAAGTATGACAAGTAGGGATACGTTCTTGGCCAGTCCCCAACTCTAAGAGTGAGAAGAGGACTGGGGCTTCTCCTTTTCATGTAGTACTTTCTGGGTGCCCCAGATATCTCTGGAGTACATAGCGATTATATGAATGATCCTCAGTCCCTACAGTTTTTCCTAAGATACTGGTAGAAGTGGGGGAAATTACCTTTTTGGAGTACAGCTCACGGCATGACTAGTGACTGTGTTGTCTGTGGTGGAAGCCCTGGGTGTTGTAGTTAATACAATTTTTTTCCATTTTCAGAAGAGAGTAAGGAATTGACTTTGAGGCTCAGACATGGGATCAGGATAAGACTTCACTTCTTGCCAGACAGGCAGGTCTGACATCTACTGACCATGCTCCTTACTTCCTCTTGTTCTCTGTGGGATCACAGTCCAGCGTTCATGAACATCAGTGTTCACAGTCCAAGCCCACAAAGTACATGTGCAAACAGCACATAAACTGAGGCAAAAACCCAAGAGCTCCACATCATTCATGCCAATGAGGCAAGCTATTACAGAGTGGGAGGGAAAATTTCCTCACTGAGAACCAAATTAGCCATGAAATGGGACAATACTTATTTGCAAACATTTCTGTATTGAAACCTTTGCTTAAAAGCAGTTTGAGCCATGGCAAGAAAGAAGGAGGCAAAGGAGGGAGAGGTTAACCCTTTCCCTTCCTGTATCATTTCTCCAGTGTGTAACCCTCCCTCCAGCTGCTTTAAGTTGGAAAGAAGAAAAGAATCAGGTACCAGATGGCACATTCCTTCCTGCCAATAAATATGATGTCTTAAGAGGAGATCTGAATCAATCAAAGAAACAACACAGGAGAAAAGAGGCAACCCCCTGGTGATCCTAGACCAAACTGCCACCCATCTCTTTCAACAGTTTTTAAGCCAAAGAAAAAGATACTGGAGCATTGAACCATGGAGCTCCAGTATCTTGTCCTGCCTGTTCAACCTGTAGCCTATCAGTCAAAGGCCCAGGTACTACGCTAACAGTGGATGACCCACAAGATTATGTCATATATACCAGTACTGCCCAGATTAGTTTATGATGACATTGCAGTGCCAAGCTGAAGTTGTCAAATCAACATGTGTTCATCAGCAAAAGGTGGAACCGAATAGAGTGGCTGATTGCTAAAAGAGATGTCTGTCATGTCTTATTGAGCTGTCATGTTCCTTAACAAAGTAAAATGAGGGATATTCCTAAAATTAACCAAAATAAACTGGGGAAGATTCCTAAGGTGAACCAATGAAACGAGTAGGGTGGGTTGTGAACATTGCTGGTATCCTAGTTCATCTACTTAGCTGTGTCTGTGTAACTCAGGCATGGCACTGGGAGAGGAGCAAGACTGTGATGATACTTCTGCATGACACTGTTGCAGTCCCACTTCTCTCCCATCCTCAGGTGGCACGATTGCAGATTAAATCATTGATGGGTTTTACCCGTCAATGATACACAATTGCACCACCATCCTGCACTTACCTAGCTGGTGGAAGCCCTGGAAGTGTGATGGCAGCGCTTCCTGCCACAGCACAGCCTGCGAAAGTACCTGACTGCACTGCAGAAGGAAGTGGCATGTCCATCACACTTCCTTCCACAGGGAGCCGGTCCTGTGTAGAGGGGAGCACTGCCATTGCACTCCCTTCCTGGCAGAGCCACTGCCGGGATCAGCACCAGAGGACCATGCAAGAAAGGGGTGTGTGGAAAGGACCTCAGTATCATCTCTTGACTTGACCCTGCCCCGCACAGCACACCTTAAGAGCCAGCTACCAGATTGAGTGAAGGCGGTTCATTCAGCTTCTGATCAGGCACAAGGAGGATGGCATTTCCATCCCTCCCGCCAGCGAGTGAGGTTGAGACAAGGACTTGAAACCAGGATCCTTCTTCTGATGGTCACAGCCTTGCTGGCTGATGGAACAGGTGGAAACATCATCCTCTTTGTGCCACTTTTGGAAGCTGAATAGACCTCCTTCACTCAGTCTCGCTGCTGGATCTTGAAGGGGGCTGCAGTGTCATTTACATAGTTTTATACTGAGACTGCATAGTTGTACTGAATATAGACCAATTGCATTTGCGTCATTCTAGGTTAGAGACAGCAACTGAAATACTGAATAAAGAGCCCATTTCTTTAGATTTCTTTTTTTTTAATGGAAATGATCACTCAAGATCACACAACAAATATCAGTGGCATATTGTTTTTCCTACATAGGTGTCGGACATGAACATTCACTGGTAAGGTGGAGAATGTGTTTTTCCATATCTCCCCCACCCCCACTTTAGCCTGCCCATAATTATTTAACGATGCATGTTTTAAGACTGGCCAAACAAAGTTGTGCTAAGTCTCATGACAATGTCATATTTTAAAGCAAAACGTTTGCCACATGTCCTGCTGTTTACTCGAGGATTGTTTTCGCCTGTGGCTGAAAACCTGAAAGGCTGGGAATCTTTTGCAGAGGGAAAGAGGAGAGAGGCAAGGTAATGAAATAATCAGGCACGTTCTTAAAGGCTTTCCCTGTCTCAGGTGGAAGCTTCCTAAGAAGAGCAGACCAGCCTGCCTGATGTCAGGTAAGCTGTTTGTGGCAGAAAGCCCTTGTTTACAAAAGTCATTCTAACCTGGGATTGAGTCTCTAATACCTTGATCCAATCAGAGAGCAGGATTTTCTGACCCCCGTCTTACAGCAGTATTTATACTATCCACGCAATTTCGGGATAAAAATCTCTGAAGTGGAGACAGTTGTACATCTTTTACATTAATCAAGTGTTCGACACAGGATGTTTTGCTGCTGCTTGAAAAGGCGAGGAAGGAGGAGAGAGAAAGAAACAAGTATACTTTTCCTTGATTATTTTGTTCATGTTCCCTCTTTCTGTGTCCTTTTTTTCTTTTCGTAGGGAGAGATCTCTCAGTTTTCTTGGGCAGCGCTCCATGGTAAATTCAGGTCTCTGCTCACAACAGAACCCGAGGAAGATTTGTGACAGATGGGGCGAAGTCACAAACTTGCAGCCTAAGGCAAAATCTGTAGAACTTTCCAGAGTGTGCCCATATTTACCTGATCAGAGAGAAAAGAAAAGCGGCAGAGGAAGCTCAGCCTGGCTGCTTGTCATAGCTGACACTGAGCCATCTGCCACAAACCTGTGGCGGCTTCAGATCTCCAATCCCTGCCACCACCCTGACTGAAATTAAATACAGATTCCGAGAGACGTTACGATGGTTACACATGTCCTCAGCATCACATGTAGGAGACTGTTCAAAAAAAAAATGTGGCCTGTTGTATAACTGCACTCATGTATCCCATATGTGGTGCCACATTGAATTTCCGGTTGAATCTGTTTTTATCCTTTGTACTGGATGACATGGTGCCTGAATTCTTTCTTTCTGCTGATGTGATGGTAGCCAAGATTGCAGCTTCAAACGGCTTGCTTCTTGGCTGGCTTTCTACCTAGGTTGCCAGGTTATCGGTGGAGCCTCTTGACGTCCTCCAAGGGCCACCAGGTCTGAAAGGAGGACCAGTATCCCCTGGATTTATTGGGTAGGCCTCTAGGAATTGTTCAGAGGTTAAGGGCTGCTTTTGTATCGCCCTCCTCCCTTTCTCTCCCCCCTCCTTTTTTTTGCAAATTAATGGCTCTGTGGCACAGGGGTTTTTAAGCGAAGGTATTAATAAGGGGTCTGGCAGGTATTCCCATGATTCACAGAGCTACATTTGCATTTAATTAATCTTAAAGAAAGCTGCAAGATAAACAGCTGTAATTCAAACTAGCTTGGGAAATATGCTACATGGTGCCATCTATCCGATAAAATGAAAGTCGAGACACTTGTTTTATTTCTCTCAAGGTTGAAGAACAAACGGATAGACGTCAAAATGGTGACACACACACACACACACACACACACACACACACTGCTTGTTTTAATGTTACTGCCTGGTTTGTTTTAAGAAAGTGGGGGATGGAGAAGAGACTTTGTACCCAACTTATAAATACAGGCTTTCAAGATAAATTGATTACTATTCCAACAGTCAAGTGGCTGCGTTTGTTGATGGTGTATGTTTTGAAGGTTTGAATTGTACCGTGTGTTTTTAATAAAGTACCCGCTGTAATTTTTAATTAGTGTATCTCATTCTTGTATAAGAGTGTACATCTATCTGTATGTTTATTACTGCACACATCCTTGCATCAACAAATGCAGTTGAAGTATTGCTGGGATCCGTTTTGAAACAGTAATGAAATGTTACAACATGCTCTAGACAGGGGGTGCTGCTGGGGCAAACAGACTTGTTAAAAGAGATTGCAGTGCTAACTCCCCCTTCCCCAGTTTCTCTCCTCCCCCTGCCTGTTTGTTTGTTTGTTTGTTTGTTTGTTTTGGCCTACTTGTCTTGATTCTGGAGAGGTTCCTAACAATGAGATACCTGTCTGTCCCACAACCACCAGTCAAAGGCTTTACTTGCCATACTTCTAGCCTGTTGTGCCCCCCCTTTTTTAAAAAAAAAGTACTTCTCCATCAGTGATCTGTGCTAGTTACAGAAAACATCTCCTCCCCACAATTCTTATCTCTCAAGGATTGTTTAATCTTTTGCTAAAAATAAAAGTTAGAGATATCAAATATTACATTGAGAGTAAAAGTGCAAACATTCCAGCGTCCCCATTCAGGCTTGGTAAACTGGCCCTTTTGTTAGAGAACTTGATGAACTATGAGCATACTTGGGAGACCCACAGCTACCATTCTGTTGAGGGATCAGCACAAAAGACTGCTAAGAAATGATGCCCAGTTTTGCCATTGTCAGGCCCAACTTGAAATAAAAATGCCTTTCTGTTTGGGGGAGGCTTTCTTCTTTTATAAAACCAATTCATAATAATCTTGTCGCATTCTAGCATTTTAAAAACCTAGCTTATATTTACAGTGGAATGAGGTGGTAGAACGATTTATAGATACAATTTTAAATGTTTTGGGCTGCTTTAAAAAAAAAAAAATACAAACTCTTTGGAAGTGAAATCCATCACATCAAAGAGGATCTAGAAACTTAGGAAGCTGCCTTGTTAAGAGCCAGACCTTTGGTCCATCTGACTCTATACTGTCTACACTGACAGGCAGAGGCTTTAAAAGAGTATCTTTTCCGAGCCTTATTGGAAATTTTATCCATTTGTGCATTAAATTAATTTGTATCCCATCTTTTCTCCCAAATGGGATGCAAGGCTGCTTACAATAAAACAGCACAAAATATGCAAGATATGTAAGTCACAAAGGTAGAAAAAAGAAAATGATCTAGAAATACTACTCAGAGGAAAATGCAACACTTATACAGTTAAAAATCCCTTCCATGGCAAGAAGGCTTCAGATGACAAAGGCCTGTGTTTTGCCTTTGGTGTCTGCTGGTGGAGAGAAAAGGAAAGAGGCGGTGCTCAAATCTCCTTTGATAGTGAATTCTAGGAGACTGAACTTGGGACTGACTTTTAAGCAAAATACAATCTTCAGGAATCATGGGCCCTTTTGCACTACATAAATATAGCACTCTTCTTCCACTTTGACATGGCTGCATTCTGTGGAACCATGGGAGTTGCACTTTTGGGAGAGATACTTCAGCCTGGACAGCCAGCATAAGCACCAGGCTATGACTTTGGAAGAGCAGGGTTCAAATCTCCATTTAGCAACAGGGACCCACTGGTTGACCTTGGGCAAGTTATCCCTCAGCCTCAGTTTGCAAAGGCAAACTCCCTCTGAACAAATCTTTTCAAGAAAATTTTGTGATAGATTCACCTTAGGGTTGCTGGATGTTGGAAGTGATTTGAAGACACACAACAACAACTTCAGCCAGAGTTCTCATGCCTCTGACCAAACTACAACCTCCCCAGGATTCCATGGGATGCAGCCATGGCAGTGAAAGTGGAGTGATACAGCTATAACTGTGTAGCATGAAAGAGCCCCAGATTGTTACTTTGTCTAAAATATGTGTTCTGTTGTTGCACTGTATCCTACTGTGTCGCTTTTCTATTTTCAGGGATCTATGTAAGGGATTATTTTAAAAATGCGCATGCCTGGCTGCAAGCTGAAGTGTTATCTTGGAGTGGGTGAGAGTTCTAAGAGGAAACTGGCAGGCAGGGGAATGTTCGGAAACTTATTTCTTGCCCAGAACCTCTCCAAACTCAATGCCCAACCACAACGTGTACTAGAAAAACACTGACTAGTCTTTAATGCCATGTGTTTGAGGCACTGTGTGCTGATTTACCTGGAAGAAGCTGAAAAGATTCCCTGGTCATCTGTTACTTGTAGTGTGAAATTGCACGTGCACTGAACCTTCCAGAATGGGACTCAGCTGGCAGGCTGTCATCATGTTTGCCTACAGATGGTCCCAGGTTCAAACTCTTGGAACTGCTAGCAAAAGAAAAAGGAG
This sequence comes from Cyclura pinguis, assembly GCA_030412105.1. NCBI lineage: Eukaryota > Metazoa > Chordata > Lepidosauria > Squamata > Iguanidae > Cyclura > Cyclura pinguis. The sequence continues at coordinate 239,853,796 of CM059599.1, forward strand.
CTGGGAGCAGGCATCTTGCTGGGATCCTACAGAACCATTGCCAGCCAGAAAATACATGCTATGCTGGGAGCAATCCAAACACAGGTGCACTACAAGTCCCATCAGTCCTACCCAGCCAAGACAAAGAACATGGGTGCTACAGTCTGGCAAGATCTTGAGGCCCCATTTACTCATCCCTGTGCTATATTGAAGATAGTCCAACTTGGTATGGACAACTTCCTTGATTCCATTCTTTCCCCTTCGCTTGCTTCAGGCAGAGTATCACCTTTTAAGAGTGCTGCAAGAACATTCAGGTCGTTTCCTGTTCACATTCCCTTCAAAAAATATAAAGTGAATTGCTTCAGTGAAGGGTATAAAAGGGTCTTAGTCAAATAATAAGAACTTGGAAAAGTAATTTCTTGGAGACTGCAACTCCCAGGATCCTCCTTCCCTCAGCCAGCATGGTCACTGGCCATGCTGGCTTGGGGAATCTGGCATTTGTAGCCAAAATTAGTAAATTTTATAGGCTCTGTAATCACAGAGGCCCAGTCAATCTGGGCACCCCTACTGGTTCCAGTACATTGAAAAACCATATGAAAAAGATTAAAGGATGACAGATTCATTCAAGAACTTTTAGATTATGAACCCATAGTTTTAGCAAATGAGGTGGAAGAGATCCTCAAAGCACTTGGGAGAACTAAATCACCAGAAACAGATGGCATACCAATAGAGCTGTTTCAAGCTATAGAAATGGAATCCACCCAAATTCTAACAAAAATCTGCCAACAAATAAGGAAAAACAAAACCATGTCCTACAGATGGGAAACATCCAATATGCATTCTGATGCTCAAGAAAGGGAACATCAGTTTTAGAAACTATTGCATTTCTACATGCAAGCAAAATTGTGCTCAAGATTTTACAACAAAGGCTTTTACCATTTATGGAGCAAGAAAAGCCAAATGTCCAAGCTGGGTTTAGAAAAGGAAGAGGCACTAGGGATCATATTGTCAACATATGTTGGGTGATGCACTGAATCAAAGAATGTCAGAGGAAAAAAGTCTGTGCTTTAATGATTATAGTGAAGCCTTTGGTTGTGTGGATCTTGAAAGATTATGGATCACTATAAAAGAAGTGAGTGTGCCACAACATTTGATTATCCTGATGCATAATCTATAGTTAGGACTAGCGGCCACTTTAAGGACAGAATATGAAGAAACAGAATGGTTTCCCATTGATGAGAGGGTCAGACAAGACTGCATTTTATCACTTTATATGTTTAATTTATGTGCAGAGCATATAAGGAATACAGGATTAGATTCAGAGGAAGGAGGAATGAAAATTGGGGAAGGGAACATCATTACATAATTTTAATGTGAATGCTGAAGAATTTGAAATACTTAAAACATTTTCTGTACCTTGGCTCAGTCATTAATCCAATGGAGACTATAGTCAAGAAACCAGAAGAAGACTGGGGCCATTTCCCTATCTCACTGGTTCCTGCCAACATCCCGCTGTGATCCTGCCAGTGCCTTTGCCAGGATGGGAGCGCAACAGAAACATTCCCCTCTGCACCTGGCTGGCTGCCTGCGAACTAATGGCTAGGGGATTCTGGGAATTGTAGTCTAACACAGCTGGAAGGCACTAGGTGGGGACTTGCTTACCTATATTAACAGTTCTCTCTCTGAAAGCTGGAAAAACTCTTTGAAAAGCAACATTTCTCAAGTTGAGCTACTTAAAACATTGTTTTGCTTCCTTTCTCCTCTCCATCCTCCAAGTTTTTTGTTGTTGTTTTTTTTGTAAACAGGATAAGTAAAGCTGAGGTGTTTTCATGTTTGCTTATTTTAAAGCCTCAATTCAAAACTAGAGCTGCAGACTCCTGAGGAATACCGAAATCCAAAGTTTGTAATTGGCATAATTTTCAGTCATTTAACTTTCAGGAACCTCAGTTTACAACCTGAAAGAAAGAAAGAAAGAAAGAAAGAAAGAAAGAAAGAAAGAAAGAAAGAAAACCTCCCCCTGCCCAAGAAACTGTCCCATTGTGCAATGTCTCTGTTTAGATTACAGAACATGTTCCTTTAAAAGTTGCTTGTTATAAAATGCACTTTAATTAAAACAAAACCCAAAAAGTGGCCTGGGGTGGGGGTGGGGGAGAGAAATTACAAAACAAGAACTGGGAAATGGGAGGCCTGTGACAGATTAAATTCATTTTGCTAAAATATTTTAAATGCTTCGACATGGTAATCCAGACATTATCTTGAAATGAAATTTTTTGCCTCTTGAATTATGAACCTTTGCAAATAAGGTTTTATAATAGGAAAACTGTCAGTGCCTTAATTATAGGGTAATAAATAGCAAAGCTGTATTAACTTCTGATATTTTCTTCCACTCTTAGGGAGTGTGCCTGGCTATTGTTGGAAACTGATAATCACATGCTACAGAACATCTTGCCTTTCCAGCACCACCCTTTCTGCAAACGGCTCACCGAATCCTTCGTGGGAAGGAAGCGGCGGAAGCGGCTTCTGAGGAAGCAACTGAACAAACCAGCTTTGCATTTTAATGTGAAAATCACAACAGAAATACATACATACATACACACGCAAAACAAACCCAAAACCCTGAGTTCCGACTCTTGCCAGGAAAGACCATTCCCAAAGCAAGGGAGACGCCAAGTCTTTGCTCCAGCTTTAAAAAAATAAAAAAGCCAGCCTGACTTAACATTTGGTTAAGTTGGAAGGGACGGGAGAAGAACATCACAACTCAAGGAGGCAGATATGTAATCCAAAAACATTTCTAATAAGGAAGAGAAAAGCAGGAGTGGAATTTTAACAAGGCACATTAGACTCTGGAAGAGTCCCTCCGATCATTGCTGAGGAGCTGAGCAGGCTGTGAGGAAGGAGGGAGGCTAGTTGGGCCAAAAGGATGGAAGGGGGAGGTAGGAGTGGAGAAGGAAATTGAGGTTAAATGAGGCCAGCCAGGGTGATCGTTCTTTAAAGAAAATGATTGTCATAAAAACAAGAACAATGAGGCAGAGGTTTAGTGAGCTCATTGCCATGGCTAAACTTCACACCAGGGAGTACAAGCTGAGGTAGCAAATGGCCACATGTTTACTAGAAAGTGAGGGCCTTTCCACACTACACTGCTGTAGTGCTGTTATTCCACTTTCAACCTCCTGTGGAATTCTGGGACTTGTAGTTTACTGAGGCCAAAGAGCTCCCTGGCTGAGAATTCTAAAGGCCCCTCCCTAAACTACAAACCCCAGGATTCCATAGGATATTGAAGGTAGACTAATAGCACTATAATAGTGTAGAGTGGAAAGGCCCTAAGCCTCCTGAAAAGAGCCAACATGGTGTAGCAGTTTGACTGCTGGACTAGGATTCCAGGAGACCAGGATTCAAATCCCCACTCAGCCAAGGAAGCCGATTGGGTTGCCTTGGGTAAGCCATGCTCTAGGCCTGGTGCTGTTTAGCTTCTGAAATTGGATCAGATCAGCGGTTCTTAACCTGGGGTCTGTGGAGCTCTCACGGGAGGTCCATGAAGAGCAGCAACGGGAACATGGCAGGGGGGTGAGTGCAGGTGTCAAAACTGTTCCCTTGTTTGCAAATGAATTAGCGGTTTCAGCACCTGCACTCCCCCCCCACACACACACACACTGCTGTGCCCCTGACAGACATGTGCATGCACCCAAACTATGACTCTGGAGACCAGAGTTTGACTCCTCTCGACCATAGAACCCCACTAGGTGACCTCAGACAGGTCACATCCTCTCAGCCTTAGAGAATGGCAAAGGCAACAAATCTTGCAAAGAAAGCCCACATGACAGATTTGCCTTAGGGGTGCCAGGGGAAGAGACATGACGGTTAGGAGGAACCTCTCTCTGCCAGCAACACTTTGCTGTTCTGTGCCTTCAAGTCACATCTGACTTACGGCAACTCTAAGGTGACCTTACCTTAGGGGTTTTTGTTGTTGTTGTTTTGCAAGATATGTTCAGCAGGGCTTTGCCCTTGCCTTTCTCCGAGGCTAAGGAAATGTGACTTGCCCAAGGTCCTGCAGTGGGGATTTGAATCCTAGTCTCCAGAAGCCTTTAATAAATAAATATTTGAATATTTAAATCTAAAGTTAAATATTTAAATTTAAATCTTGGCTGCAAAGCCAGTGCTTTAACCACTAGCCTGCTCTGCCTTCTTCCAAATCTATTTAATTTTGCTTCAGTTTCTCTGGGAGCTTGCATTCCTTCTCTTCACCTGGGAAAACACAAGGGAACGGGAGGAGGAGGGATCGGGGGGAAGGCACACCTCGCAAATAGTCTAATTCGCAAAGGTCAAACCCACGAACGTGGAGGGAGCTCCGACTGTAGTCATTTGTGACCCAAAGTGCAATTGTCATTATTATTATCAGCAAACCAATATTTAAACTGAAAAGGATTTTGAAAGAAGAACTTGGTTGTTCTTTTAAAACTGTCTTTAAGCCTGGCTGTAAACAAAAGGTTGGTTCAAAGTGAAATCTTCCAATGGAATTAAAAGAAATAGTAGTAGTAGTAGTAGTAGTAGTAGTAGTAGTAGTAGTAGTAGTAATTAATAATTCTTTTACCTGCCTCTCCCCAGGCTCGAGGCAGGGTACAATTATAGATATAATTAAAAACAAATTATGGCTAAAAAGTAAAGGGAGAAAGGAGACATAGAAGGTAGCCATCCCATCAATCCCTGTGACCCTCACACATTCCTTGCTCCATCCCTGGAGCTTCTCGCCAACTGTGCCCTTTCCTGGGATCAAGAGCAAAGGAAGAGGAAGAAGACAGGTTCGGAGCAGTTAACGGGAGGGCAGTGTTGTGGTTTGCAAGGCGGGTGGCTAACCTAAGCCAGAAAACTGCGGCCTCCTCTGGGTTTAGATAGAGCTCTCCAAAGCAAGCTGGGCTGGTGAGCGTGTGCTGCTGTTTGTCGCTCACAGCTATGTTCTCTGGCTTTCGCTTCCACTTGGCTTTTTACCCTGGAAGGATCCCGAATGCTCTGAGAGTAGGCCAGGAAAATAGAAGCAGCAATTTAAAAGAAAAGAAAGGAAGAAGAAAAGGGGGGGTGGGGAGGGCCTTTCTTTAAAAAAAAAATGAATTGGCTTCGGTTCAAGCACTTAATTGTCATCTTCAAATGCTTGAAGATTAGTAATCATTGAAGGGGAAGTGGGGAAGGGCCAACATCATAACATCATCATCATAACAACATTTGTTTGAGAGGGTGGGCTGTATTTTGCTAGGCTCTTCCCTCCTCCCCCTCCTGAATCTTCTGGGCATATTGCAAAAAGGCCTCCTGTATGCCAGTGTGCAACTTTGCTCAGGGCCCCTAGGCATCTACCTTCCCACAATTACAATCTTAATGCACTTTATGTTTGGAAAGGCCAAAAGATCAGAGGTGGGGCTTCAGGTCATTCCTTTCCATTTTGGTGCAGTGCTTCTGCTCCTTCAGCAAACTTTTTGTTAAACCCACATGTGGTCGGACCCTCAAACCGTCCTGACTTGGCAGGGAAGGTCCCAATTAATCCTTGATCATATCACTTTTTCAGCTGTTCTTAAAAGTCCCAGTTTCTCTTTCCTCTTCCCACATTTCCTCTTTGTCTTCTGCTTACTTCAGGTTGCTGCAAACCGAGTTCAAACTACAAAAGTCACTTGTACTCCATTCACTCACCAGGAGGAGAAGGGACGAATCTTGCCCTTCTCAGTAGGCTCAAGCAAAAACAGCTGCTGCAGCTTTTCCTAGCTTATATGTTCTTCATAATTATTAACTTTTACCATCTTGAACACACTCTGATGTTGCTTGGCCACACATGTCGCAGTCTGTGAAATTGTTGTTGTTTTATTCATTTACATCCTGTCCTTCTCTCAATAATGAGATTCAAGGCAGCTAACAGCACCTTTAAAACAGTACAGATTGGAAACCACGCAAAACCTTCAATAGAACGAAATAAATTATTTTTTAAAAATTTAACAATTTATAAAGTTAAAAATGTTAAAATTCATTAAAAGAATGCAATCAAATCTTTAAAATAGCACCACACAGCATTAAAAGCCCAGTCCAGTCAGTTTCTAAAATTGTTTTGACCTGCCAATGGAAGGAGAGCAAGGATGGGGCCATCCTGGCCTCTCTAAGGAGTGAGTTCCAAAGTAGGAGCGGTCAAGGCCATCTCCCTTGTTCTCACCAAACGAGCCTGAGAAGGTGGTGGAGCAGAGAGAAGGGCCTCTCCAGAAGATCTTAGGATGTTAATGGACTCATAAAGGGAGAAATGGTCCTTTAAATAGCCTGGACCCAAACCATATAGGTTTTGTAGGTCATCATCAGCACTTTGAATTGTGCCCAGAAACAGACTGGCAGCCAGTAGAACTGTTGCAACAATGATGTTGTGTGCTCCCAATCCCAGTTAACAATCTGGCTGCTGTTTTTTTGGACCAGTTGAAGTTTCTGAGCACTTTTCAAAGCCATCTCCAAGTAGGGTGTATTGCAGTAATCCAAATGGGACGTAGCCAAGGTCTGACTTCTCCAGGAATGGGTACAGTTGGTGCACTAGCATTAACTGTGCAATGCACTGCTTATTGCCACTGAGGCCTGGACCTCCAGGAGTACTCTCAAACTGCCTACCTGTGTTTGCAGGGGCAGCATAAGGCACAGTTTGGAAGCAATATCATTTTTGGAAGGAAATTCCCAGAATCTGCACATAGCTGGGTTCGCCGGGGGGGTTTTGGGAACGGTAGTCTCCAAAAAGTAGCATTTCCAAGCAGGGCTGCATTAAGGTTTTCATAGCCCCTAGACACCCTTGTATTCGACCCCCTGCCTTGCCTCAATGTACCACGAGGGATGGTTTTGTAGGCCCTAAAATTCTGTTTTTTAAGGGCCTAGGCACTGTGCCTAAAGTGCCTAATGGATAAAGCAGCCCTGTTTCCAGGCTCTGCCAGCAGCACACAAGAGTCTGAGGTGGTACATCAAGATCTTTCCACCTCGTGGTTGTGGATATGTTTAGATCAGCACTGAGTGTGAATGCTAGGAAGACCCTATGAAAAGGAAGACCAAGGCTACTCTAGTGCTTCATGAGAAAAGGAATATGCCTCAAGGCTCAGAGTTCAGGATTGCCAAAACCTAAGACCTGGAGATGGCCCCTGGTGATGTTATGCATCCACAACATCATTGTGGATCCACAACATCATTTAAAAGCACACACTGCATGCATGCACACATGTGCTCGCATGCTCACACATGCATAGAAAACATATTTTCCTGTTTCAAAACTAAGGGAGAAATTTTAGCTAAAGGGGCTGTTTGCTATTTGCAGATCAAAGTGAAATGGGGGATTATTCCTTCTCACTTACTTGGGGAGGTGGGATAAGGAACACTTAATCTAAACTGTCTTCCTCCAGGCACGAAGTGGAGGCTGAAGAGACTGGAGGGTGAACCCTGGCACTACAACGACAGAGAGGGAAGGAAGAAACTAATTTAAGTAAACACATGGAAAGTTTTTGCAAGTTTCAGAAACAAATCAATTGAGGCTTGCAGACTGTAGCAAGGTGGTGGTCTACTAGCTGAGTAGGAAATTTGCTCTTTACTCATCTCTGAAGCTGAGCCCACCAGAACTGGAGAATGTGCACCCTTGTCTCCTGTCTGGGGATGACTGATGAAAACTAGAGACTCAGGGCCAGGCCCTGAGATCTGGCAACCATGATGTGCCTAGATTCCTATCTCTCTTACAAAATATTTAAGGAATAAGAGCCCTGACTTCTTTTCATCTGGGGTCCTTTTACACCAGGAGTTACTTAATTTTCTAAATCCGTCTCTTTGTCTTCCTACTTTATTAGAAGGCTTGCCATTCTGCAGCGGAACTTGGAAAGTTTCTGTCTCTTAGTTTGGACTACAGTTGTAGTCTTGAAAAGGTAGCTTTCCAACTCTCACTCTGCAAGTGGCAGCGGGTAGTCCACACGTCATTGAGGCAGTGGATCCATGCCAAATTTTAAGTTTGAAGGAGTTATCCAAGGTCCTGAACCTCTTTACAGAATGGGAAAACACCTTCTGGGTTATGCTACAACCCAAGACAGATCCACCGTCACACTACACGAGAGCCCTCAGCCTCCACTGAGTCTGGCCCCAGAACATTATGGATCCAGACCCGCAACAACTGGCAGGGGAAACTTTGTGTGTGGGGGTGTCTCTTCCCTTCAATCTATTGCATGTTGAAGTGTGGCTGGCAGTCAGAACTTCTCATACCGAACTCTAGCCCTGGCAAATGACAACATTCTCAACATTAAATCAGCACATAACACATATACATACTTCTCAGGGCTTTCACAGAGCTCATCCTCTGCTCCTGACTTGTTATCTAGGGGCGCATTAACACAAAGGGAGAGGAGCCAGCGGTGGAAGAAAGGGGCAGGCAAGTTAACCGTGCAAAGGGCGTGACCTTTCTGGAGCTTTAAATAGAACAGCCTGTCTACAAACAGTGGTAATTAGCCCTTTCAAAATCCCAACAATGATTAAAATCTAAGGATCATTATTTTGTCAGCAAACTTAGGAGAGGAGATTAAAAACTTAAGTGCCTGCCCGCTTGCTGACTCCCCTCTCCTTGTCTGCTCACTAGCGTTTAAAGACAGAAGCACCCAAAGAGTTAAGAACAAGCACAGAAGCAAAAGGGGATAAAATCTCCAAACTCTACTGCTGAGATCTGGTGCCCCAGATCTGGTGCTTCAGCCTGTGTTGTAGCTGGTCTTTGTCAAAAGTATATTCTTCCTCCAGCAGCCAAGCAATTGGGGCTGACCAGTTCTTTTTAACTCTGTAATAACAGGTTACATAGTCAAATGAATACTGCTGGTCAACTAGCCAATTATGGTCTATCTCTTGTTTACAGCAAAGCGTAAAACCTGCCTTTAGAGTACAAAAGATCATGTTGCCTAAGCTACAATTTGTTCTTCATCCCATTAAGCAAGGCCTGGTGCTGTCATAAGTAGGTGTGTGTATGTGTATATCTGTCCACGCTCATGCCTATCCATCGCAAGTCATGTTCCACCCATGAGTTGATTTGCGTTTGCTTTATTTCAAATGTGTGCTCTTGTTTACTTTTCAAAATTTACATAAATGTCAGCATTGTATAATGTCTATGTTAACAAAGCAGTGAGCAAAATCCATTGTATGTTTATAAAATATTATTGTTTAATTTGCGCACTTTAGGAATTCCAAATGTTGAGAATAGGAAGGAGGCCAAATACCATCTGTTTATAGCTATGATGCATCATTATATGTGCACTTTGAAAATATGAGAGGGTGGGGAGCGTTTTCTTGGTCAATCCACTGCATTTTCCACTCAGAATCGAGAAAGGCTCCTGAATCACTGCTACATCCTTGCCAGCATTCCTTGGTGAGGTTTAAATCCTGACCAGTTCAGCACAATAATACATTCCTTTCAGGATATGGGTTAATTACGATCTCCCAACTGGCGTTACATGACTTTCCCCACGTTCTCCTTCCCCATTACCTCTCTTTGCAATTTTTCACACTTGTTTCAGTTTACAATGGATTTTCTGATAAGAGTAAAATTCACATGACCACAAAAAACTGCAAGTATTGCAGTGATTGCTTGGTTGTCTAGCACAGCTATCATAGGCTAGCAGGTATGGGTTGTCACTGCTGTTGTTAATTGTGGTCAAGTTGACTTTGACTTGTGGCAGCTCTACGAGAGTTCCAAGTCAGCTTGTCATCAGCAGCCCTGATCAGGTCTTGCAAACTCAGGACTGTGGCTTCCTTGATGGAATTTAACCACCTGAAGGTATGGATTGTGCTTTTATCATGTCTGTACTTATTTCCCTGAGGCCCTGCAGTTTCCCCAAAGAGTTCAGATCAGTTTACGTTATTACCTAGCCTTCATCAATGCAAACCAGCGTGTAGGTCCAAACTTGCTTCCTTTCAACGTTAGAGGTACTCCACATACCTTTAGGTCATTGGTGATTCCAACAGAAGCAGTGGCAACCATTGGCTCCCATGTCAGGGGGGTGATGGATCCATTCTGTGTAGTCATTTGAATGTTAAAGGATCTGTCCAAAGCTCTGAATTTTTCCAAAGTGGCTAGGGTTCAACACTTTGGATTGCTATTTTTACATCTGGTCTAAAATCCTGAGTGGATTTATCGCCCCACTGACAAGGAAGCTACCAGCCACCATTGTGTGGAATACAAAATGAACCACAACTTGAGTGAAAGGCTAGCTATATTCCATTTCCCTGATCAGACACCATGTTCAATGGCTGTTACTGAATGGAAATAACCTTCTCACGTGAAAAAGCCCTGCCTTGGCCTCAAAAGGTCATATGAATGGGCTCCCAGGAATAACATATTCAGTTTTGAGCATTCTTCATTTTCCAAGCAGTTTCCATACCCATTGCTGAACAGGACCTCCACCTTTTCTAAAGCTGATCTACACCACTCATCTTGAACTGAACATCTTCAATTACAGTCACGTTTCCACTGGATTTCACACATTTCAAAACTGGGTTCTAAACTGTTCAGATTGGAGGTGCTCCAATGCTAATCCTGAGAAGGAATAAATGCTGGATGAGATCTGCAGCTGCCCTTTGCCTGCCACACAGACTCACATCAAAGCCTCAGCTAATGTTTGGCTTACGTGGGGTCTCCATATCACACATTCCAATGAAGCTGCAGCATCAGCTGAGCAGTGGCAACTAAGACACTACAAGGGTACAACACTTGGCTGCTGAGGAAGGAGCCAATTAAGTGCAATAGCATTGTTGCTTCTCTCTACACAGGAGCTGTAGTGCTTCTGTGGGACATCCAGTACATACTATAGGGTACAGCTCATCCTTTCACCAAGAGTGGGAAATCTTGTTTTATATAAGAACTACATTCCTTTGGCTGAAGCATGCCAATATCTGCATTCCAGATGTGGGTGTGGCCAGAGCAAAAGTGGGTGAAGTTACCAGACACTGCTTTTTTCCAGCTGTACTGGGAACAAGCAATAGGGACTTTTTTTTCTGTGTTTGGAGATTAGATTTTAGAAATTAGGTTCTAGCCATCCTCTTCCCTCCCTGCCTTCCCACTTGGAAACTGGTGATCCCACAGTTCTCTTGATTATTCCTGCACAGAGTCTATCCTTGGTTTCTGCTATTCTGAGCTTGGGCAAACTGGAACATGTCCAAGATTGCTTCTTGCTGCTCCAGAAGTTAGGACCCAAACCAGTGGATTCAGAGTGCTAGAAAGTAGATTCCATCTGAACATTAGGAAAAACAATATTTTGACTGGAAAAACTGTTCATCAGTGGAATAGATTGCCTCAGAGCATAGTGGTCTCTCCTTGGAAGGTTTTAAATAGAACTTAGGTGGCTACCTCTTAGGATTCCTTTAGCTGTAGATTTATACACTGGCAGGGAGTTGGATAGTTGGCCCTTGGGATCCTATCCAGCTCTATGAGCCTATAAGTCATGGCTGCTTTCATGATGTCTTGGGGCCTACTCTTAAGCATAGCAAAAACCATTCAGTGACCTTGGGTCAAGGGCATACCTCTTGGACTCAGATGCCCATCTGAGCAAAGGAGTGAGTCACCTGGTACTAACTGTTGCCTGGGCATTTACATGTGATTCGTTCAGACCATGACTGACAGTGAAGGGCTGACCTCATGACAGTAGGTTAAAACAAGCAGTCTTTTGTATCCCTTCATTCCTTGTCCAATAATCTGCTGATCATTGGTGCTCACTGTAAGAATAAGTGAGACAAAAAATGCACCAGAATTTTCCCAAGCTATTCTTAAAAAAAAAAAAAAAAAAGACAAATATTTTGGAACAGTCCCACCATAGTACACTCAATTTGTCACTCTTTGGAATGACCCAAAGTGCTGTGTTATATTGTATTCTATTGTATTGTATTTACAATATTCAGTTTATCGCCATTTACCTTGGTGTAGCCCTATGGTAGCATTCCCAAACCTTTTGTCTTCCAGATGTCATGGACTTCAATTCCCACCATCCACGAAAGGCAAGTTGTAGTCTAACACAGCTGGCGTTTGGGAAAGACCCTGCTCCTGTGTGTGTTCATGTAAATGTACGTACATACATACATTTTACAGGCTGTTGACAGGTATGCTTTTACAGTTCCAAAATACTGTTAGAGATCTCAAGGGTCTTGGGAAAAGAGTTGGCTTTCTTGAAAATTTTGCTATCTTCAAGCAGCATGCAGTGCTGTCCACGCTGAATGCAAGGTGTACTTGCTTAACTCAGGGATATGTCCTTTGTTGTTAAGTCACTAAGAAGATTTGCCTTCCAAGCCCACATTAATTAGCTAGCATGTCAAGTCCTGTAGATGTCTTTCCACCTTGAAAAGCAGGAGATTCCCTGAGAAATGGGCTTAAACTTCCTACCAAGGCCTGCGACGCTGAATACCCAGATTAGTGGCAAGCTTTGTTGTGCTTACAGAGGGGCAACCCAGCTGCAGTTTATCCTACTATTGCTAATGATGCTCGGAGTGATGGAGGTGGGTTGTGGATCTCACATATGGGGTCCCTTCCCTGAGGAGGAGGAATAATAGCTACTGCTCAGGTGGCATATGGGACGATAAGTGCAGATCTGCCATTGTGTTCCTGCCTGGTGTGTGGTGACTCTGGGGTCTTCCGTGCGAGATGGTTTTCAAAGTACAGTTGGAAGCAGAGCTGCATACCTCCCTTGGCCGCAGAGGGACAGATGTACAGGTGGAAAAACATTGCAGCAGACTGGTTGTGTTCTAGCCCTGCCAGAACATACATCTGCGGATGCGAGACTCAAAATGTTGTGCTGCAAAGCTCTCACTTGTGCACTGCAGTTGCTCAACCCCAAGCACTAAACATGGCATTGTGGGTCACTCTGCACCTTCTGCCTTCCAGGGATGTACTTTGTTTCTGCTGTTAACAATTACAGCAACTTGAATTATTTCTCTGCATTCAGTTAGAAAGATAAGGCCTTTTTTTGCTATGAGGCACCGAACTGGAACTGAGCATCTTTCAAAAAGAGGGGGGAAATGCCATTCACTTGCATGCCAGACACTGGCAGAATGGACCTCTTTTTCTCCATACAGCCTGGCAAAGTAGATGGGGGCAGGGAGGAAGTTATGATGGCAGGAAGTTGTGATTGTGGCAGTAGTGTCAAAATTGTGGCTGAGTAGCAATTGTGGATATGAAATGGTTATGGATGAGTAAATTTAGGTATCTGTTTTGCATTCCTGCTACTATTTAGTCATGATTTTGACACTGTTGCCATGATCACAACTCCCCTCACCTACTTGGCCAGGCATTAGGTACAGAGAAGAAGGTCCATTCTGCCAGTGACTGAAACACATGGAAATAACATTTCTTGCACGTTTTGGGGGGACTGAGCCAGGAGAAGTAACTTAGTAAGTATACACTTAGTTAAGTATATTTATATGAGCAATTCTCCTATGCCCTGTGAGTATTTAACTAAGTAGCTGATAGAGAATACTGGCCATTGTTCATGGGGCTTAGGGAAAGTGAGAGAGCATGGAGGCATATGAGAGACAACAATCTCCTTCACACTACATTTTACAGCACTTTGATGCCACTTTAAATGCCACCGCTCCATTCTATGGTATCCTGGGATTTGTGGTTTTGTAGGGTATTTAGAATTTTTTTGTTAGAGGGGATTACGTAGAATGAAGTCATGAGAGTAAAAGTAGTATCAGTGTGCTGTTACTGTGGAGGGTAGAAAAACATGAGGAGGAAGGTTTCTGGTGTACAACTTTCCTTGTTTCGCAATGCGAAATGCTACTTTTCAAATAGAAATGGTACCATTCCAGATCTGTAAATGTAGTAGTGCAATTGAAGCATTATGTTACACTTTAACTGTAGTTCTGCTTCAGATTAGTAGCCATGGGATGGGATGGGGGTGAACTGCATTGCCTTCAGTGTCAGTTTGCGTGCTGCTATTGAGCCCCAGATTGACCATAAAGAAGACTATAGAGTGGATTCACGGCCCTGCTGACATAGCCACCACTGTGTGGGGTTGAGTACACCACCAATCTTAATCTGAGGGCAGGGATTTTTGTAGTCCAGCTCTCTGGTTAGACACCCTGTCCAACAGATGATTAGTTTTAAGTGGGTAAGGTCCTGGAGCATTTCTCCTCCAAATATTCCTGGAGAGGATGTGTGGTATAGGTCAGTGCTATTCGAAGTAATGGTCTGCAGACCACTTGCCAATCCATGAGCAATCAGCTGCTGGTCCATAGCAACTATTCATGAAACTATGGGAATATAATAACATGGATCAGGTATGTTAAAAGTTCCTAGCATACTGGGGGTGAGATTTCCAGTCTGCTGCATCAGATAGCTTGAGAAGCATTCATCTAGATGCACTTCATTCTAGCTTCAGGTATGCTCATGCAACAAAGACAACTTTGGCTGCATTGCTGGATGATGGTGCATCAAGAACTAGATAAAGGGTGTGTGTCCCTAGAGATTTTCATGAGTCTGTTGGTGGCTTTCATTTCATCAATCACAATATTGTTCTAGGCCGCCTCTCCTTCATGGGACATGGAGGCTGTATTCTACAGAGGCTTTCTTTTCTCCCAAGAGAGAGGGGTTCAGATGGTAATGCCACCGGATTCTCATTCAGCACATGGGCTGTTGGCCTGTTGGGTCTCTTGGGGTGGTATGTTCCCCCTACTCTATATTACATTGACATGAAACTATCGGAAGAGGTTTTCTGGAGGTTTGGGTTGGTGCCATCAATGTACTGGTAAAACTGGTATTTGATCTTTCTGTGTGCATTCAATTAGGCTGTTTTCATTCCAAATCAACATCTGATGTCAGTTCACCTGGCAACCCTATTACATACTCATTTAAAAACAAACAGTAACTGTAGAGGTGGGATCCAAGTTAGGGTGAACAGGGGCCTAATCCAGATAAGACTTAGGTGCTCCTGGTCAGTCATCCAGATAAGATTGAGGTGCTCTGGGTCATTTAAAGGCAAATCAAGGTAGAGGGATTCGACTTGTGCTGGATAGAGTTACCCTCCCTCTGAAATAATAGATTTGCAGTTTGAGTATACCCCTGGATTGAGTCCTTAGCTTACATTCCCAGGCCTTTGTGGAGGCCAGAAGTACATTTGCACACTTAAATGTAGGGTGCCAGCTTCATCCATTCTTGTCTGGCTTGGATATAATGACAAAAGTCTCTTTGAATCACTGAAATGCATTCTACTAGGGCTGGCTACTGAAACTACCTGTTGTCTGGTGGTCTCCCATGTAAGTACTAAGCAGTGCTTACCTTGAGGTTGGATAGGATTGGTTGTGCTCAGGGTTGTGTGATGGTGTAAAAAATTAAACAAAAACGTTATTGAAAGAGCTAGTCTGGTCAACTGGGACTTCAGAGGGCCTGGTTGAAATTTCCATTCAGCCATTAAATTCCTTGGATGACTTTGGGAGAGACACTTTCTCTAAGCCTGACCTATCTGCCAGGGCTGTTATGGAGGAAAGGCAAGATATGGATATAAATATAATACATATGTACATACATGCAGTGTGGTGTAATGGTTTGAGTGCTGAGGAAACAGGGTTCAAGTCCCCACTCAGCCTTAGAAACCCATTGGTGACCTTGGGCACACTCTCTCAGCCTTAGAGGAAGGCAATGGCAAACACCTTCTGACTAAATCTTGCCAAGAAAACTCTTTGAGAGTGTCACCGTAAGACAAAATTGACATGAAGGCACATGACGATACACACATACACTTGTTTAAAAAAGAACAATTACAAATAAACATATTCAATCAACTTGGAATAAGAGACTTTAAAGGGATATTGATATGACTGTTTCTGTTGAAGCCTGCCCCGTAATAATATCCAGCAGCAGCAGCGAAGAGCAATCTGTTTATTTCATGCACTGTGAGGGGCTAAACCTAGCTGGGATTTGTTTTCTGACTTGCCACTGCTAAACAGCACTTAGGATGACTTGTGATGAAGTGCCAACAGCTGAAAGCAGGCTTGGTTCAGCCTGCGAGGTCATGGACATACAATATGGGCTGAAGCAACTTGAAGCAGGCTATGGTTATATCTCAGTATCTCTAGTCTGAACTCCTGTCTCTCTGTGTTTGGAAATTTCCCCCATAATGTTTCAAAGTCTGGCTGTGTCTGTGTCAGGAAGCCTGACTCTTTCTCGGATGCTTGAAAAAGAAGGGGAGAAAGAGATATGAGAAACTGGAGAAAGAGATATAGAGGGAAGATGGCAAAAGGCCTCCCTCCTGTATGAAAATGACTGTGCAACTTTAGCCTGAGTATGGTCTATAAGATGCCAGAGGACTTGAACATTTCTGGAAGCATCTGAATCTCTATTTTGACAGAAAGTGGAATTGCAATTCAGTACTGGCTGACAGACAATACAGCAACTGGCGCCATTTCAGCTACCAGTTCATCAAGTCATGTGGAGGTCCTTCAAGAGAGGTTGGATGGCTGTCTTTCAGGACTGGTGGGGTGGGTAGGCTGTCTTTCAGTTATGCATTCCTCCATGGTGTGGGGTTGGACTAGATGGCCTTTCGGCAGGTGACAAACAAGAAATACTGAAATTCCTTGTTCTACACAATATTAAAGGCACAGTAGTCCTATCTGGTTTTTCACTTGTCAACTCTGTTACATAATCATTTAAAAATAAACAAAAACCTGTAGATTTAGGGGTGGGATTCAAATCAGAAACACATCATGGGAAGAAGAGAGGCTTTAACCCTTTCTTCCCAATGAAATTTTGACAGAGATTGGGAGCCCTCACTGCTGTTGTTTGCAATGGGAGGAAAGTAATTAGTTTGTAATTACAATTAAATGAAGGAGTAATTTTGGGTAACTAGAATTTGTTATCTGGGCAGGAGAGGGGCAATCTGAATCCACTTTGGAATCTGGAGTTAGTTTGGACACTGATATACTACACAGTTGTTTGCTGTGCATGGGAATTTAGAGAATTCACCGAAGAGGGTTTTTTCCTATACTGTTTTCTTATTATGTTTGATTAAACTTGTTTATCTACCACTGAGAACCTTGAACTGCTCTGAGTCTCAGTTTTGGGGTATAAATAAAGATGACTGACAAACCCACCTTTGGCAATCTGTGTGTCTTGGATTTCAGGTCCTATGATCCCTTACCATTGGCCATGCTGGGTGGGGCTGGTAGAATATGAACTGTAAAACATCTGGAGGACCAAAGGTTCTCTGAACCAGTTTAGATCTTTGTCCCTTTGGAGCTTTGGCACTGTGATGGGTTCTACGTGGAATGCTCCAGCTTATGAAAAATTAGCAAAGGGAGCAAGGCTTGGCTGTCATGGGCACATGATACCACCATCTTCCACTCACAATGCAAATTCATTTTATTAGTTCTTAAATATATATTGTTGTCTTTCCCCTTATGAGTCTAGGATGGCATGCAAGGGGTTTATTGACTCGTGGGGTGGGTAGGCTGAAAAACAGTGCCTGAACCAGCATTGCCCAGCAAAATGCACGGATGCGGGGAGATATTTGAATCCACTTCCTCCCTGGTCCATGCTCAACACTATGCACTATCCCACACTGGTTGTTTGGTCTTGACCTATAAATGACTTAAGCTCAATTAGGAAGCCATCTTCCTTTCCACTGAAATCTCTCTAAGATAAACTGAGAATGCCCTCTGGACTATTCCATCTGTGTGTCAAGTGTGGTGATGAAGGCAAGGCACATATGGAGGCCTTCTCAGTGACAGCTTCGCAGTAATAAAATTCCTTCCTCTTGGAGACTCGCCAATGTCCGTGCCTGAGTATTTCTCCAGAAGCACGGCGAGCTGTTTGTGCCGAGTTTTAAGAATGGGAAAACTGGGAAGGAATTGGGTCTCCCTGTCCACTTTCTCTGGTCTTCCTGTCAGTTTTTTTATTATTTTTTTAAGGACACCTGATTTTAGAATTCAGTCACGTACCTTGAGTGTCTGTGATATGTTGGCAGAGGAAAAGACCCAGATTAAAAGATAATCATTGCCTTGAGAAAGAGGATCATTCTCTGGTACAGTTAGGAGATTTGAATGGCAAATGCACTGAGGGTGAAATAAGCCTGGTAGATATTGCCCAGGTGTATGATTCTGGCAGTAGACATGTGGTAAAGGGATTTCCTGTGTGAGCTAAGGCAGGAGCTTGGCTTGCACTCAGGAGGTCAAAGTGCTCAAGAAGCTTGTCTGGGCTAAAAATGGACCTTGCATGGAAAGGTGACGGGGGGAAATAGAGATGTGCTTTGGATTACAATGTGCTTGTATGAACCAACAGGGACCATGTGTCTTGGTGTCGGTGCTCATTGCTAGTGCATATGTAAAAGAAATCCTACTGGTTTTTATGAAGTTTCCTTCAAGTAGGGATGCATAAGCCTTCATTTCCCATGTCACGGGCAACCAAAAATATGTGATGCTCTACCACGTGAATGGTTTTCCTGAGAGTTACATTAAAATCACTAGTTGGTAAGGGAGACTGTGGTCTGGATGGGACATTTGCTTGGCGTTGGGGGAATTGCTCACCCACAGCGTAAAGTAGAAGGAAGGTGCTTAATTTATCCCCTGCCCCTTGGTTCCTCCCCTTCTGGCCCTATAAGGGCTGCACCCCCTTCAGCTGAAATTCCATACATACCTGTGTTTCTGTTTTGAGAACTAGAAATGGACCCTTAAGGCAAATCCTGTTCATGTCATCAGATCATGGGGCCGAACTTTAAAGCAAGGGTGGGCAATTTTGGCCCTCTTGATGTGGCTGGACTGCAACTCCCACCCATTCTTGCCAGCACAGAAGGCCCACCAATAGCAGGATACCAGGAGGCCACAAATTGTTCACTCCAGTGATAGATGCACGTACGGACAATTCCATTCTTCATATTTCTTTCCCTTCAGAAGTTGCATTCAGACTTTGAAAAAAACTTCAGTTAATAACTGAACACTTAGAAAACTCTTCCCCTATTCAGAATCATTCCCCCTGCTTCTCCCTCTTGATGTAGAGATGGAAGACCTGTATCTTCCATTGTGCAGCTCATGCTGCGTGTACAACTGCCTCTGTTTCACCATGTACAGTGAAAAAAAATTATGTGAAAGCCTACTAAATGCAAAGGATGAAATGGCCCTGCAATTTGGGTTTCTAACCCTTCATTTGGAAATTATTTTCAACTAAACAAACAGTTAAAGGAGGTTTGTTTAGGAAAGCATATAATGTGAATATTAGGACCATAGACTCATAGAGTTGAATCACAAGAGCCATCTAGTCCAACCCCCTGCTATGCAGGAATATATTACTAAAGCACTCCCAAGAGACGGCCATCCAACCTTTGTTTATGCACCTCCAATGAAGGAGAATCCATCATGCTCTAAGGCAGTCTATTCCATTGTTGAACAGCTCTTGCCATCAAGAAGTTCTTAATGATTTGGTGGCATCTCTCTCTCTCTCTCTCTCTCTCTCTCTAAATTGGAATCTATTGGTTTATGTTCCAGTCTCTGACGTAACAGAAAACAAGTTTTCTTCTCTTCTCCATGCCCATCCCTTCAGATATGTAAAGGTGGCTCTCACATCACCTCTCCATCTTCTCTTCTCCAGGCTCCCTAATCCATTCCTCACAGTGCTTGGTTTCCACACCTTTTACCATCTTAATTGTGCTGCTCTGGATATATTCTAGCTTATCAACAACCTTGCACTGTAGTGCCCAGAACTGGACACACTAGTCCAGATAAAGGTTGACCAAAGGAGAATTGAGTGAAATTACTATTTCCCTTAATTTGGACACTATACTCCTATTGATGCAGCTTAGAACTGGCTTTATTGGCCACCACATCACACAGTTGGCATCACACTGTTAAAGTCATGTTTAGTTTGTGGTCTACTAAGATCCCTAGATCCTTTTCATAAGTACTGTTTTTAAGACAGGTATCACCCGTCATATATTTGTCATTTCATTTTTCTTGCCTAGATCTAGTACCTGCATTTATCCCTGTTGAAATTCACCTTGTTTATCTTGGCCCAGCTCTCCAATCTATCAAGCTCATTTTGAATTCTGATCCTTTCCTCTGGGGTTTACGTTAACCCTCCATCCTCTGTTATTTGTAAAGATGTTGACACTGGGCTTAGGACAGAATGCTGTGTCACTCCACTGGTCACTTCTTCCCAGGATGAAGAGGAACCACTGGTGAACACTCTTTTGGTTTGGTCTGTCAACCAGTTATAAACTGGGGGCACAGTGGTTAAATGCTGGTACTGCAGCCACAACATTGTGAGTTTGATCCTAGGTTGACTCAGCCTTCCGTCCTTCTGTAGGTCAGTAAAATGAGTACCCAGCTTGTTGGGGGCAGTTAGATAAAAACATTGTAAACCACTTAGGGAGTGCTTTGCACTGATAAGCAGTATAGAAATGTAACCACTATTGCTATTGCTATAAACTCTCTGATTTTCTTTTTTGTTTGTTTGTTTTTCAAGGCTCTTCCTGCTTTAATTGTTCACTGCATCAGAAAGTCCAGTATCCCTGAGATAAAGAACTGTAACTGGAGGAGGCAGGCTCTCCAAAAGAAGCGGACTTGTAAATTTTAATTAGTGCCACTATGCCAAGGCATGGTCCACTTAATATTTACTGGCAGCAAGTCACTTAAGTAGTGGATCATCATAAACCCAGCATTCTCCATCTTCATGGAGCAGCCATGTCTCCTGTGGAATCTCTTTCTCCTTTCTGATAATCTCTCTGATTTTCAGAATCTTTATGTGAAATTCCAAGTACTAGCAAACTGTTTCTTGTTTAACTACATTCAGAAAGCCTTGTACTCCAGCCTTGAAGATTTCTGCTCTGTCACATACATAACTCAATTTCTTGGGAAACATTAAAAAACATCAGCCACAGTCTGCGTTGGTGCATCACTGCTCTGCCTGTCTAATGTGCAATAGAAGGAACAGTCCTGGCAGCAGGCACATGCAATACGATTCCATTGTGCTACTGTTTGATGCAAGAGTATGTTTGATCAGTTACCAGTGATGAATATCATATCACATCAAACAATATGATACGGTCTCATTGTATGGAATTATGGCTGCTGTCAATCAGGCAGTCTTCTGCTCCTTTAACTGCCACCTTTGGGGAATAGAGTAAAATGATAGCAACACATGCATTAATAAATAAGCTCTTGCATGAATTCCATGCAGACCTGTTGAGATTTTGTTGTTCCTTTCTTTCTGCTTTTCCTCTTCCCTTTTTCTTCTCTTAACATACAGGCACAAGAACACAAAGTGAACAGGAGTCTACAAGAGGACTTCCAAATGAGAATACATAAAAAGTCAGGGTGCTCTAATATTTAGGCAGGGAGGTTCCTGTCCTGAGATGAAGTTGCCAGAGAGCAGTAGTCCCCCCAAACTGGTCCTCTTCAGCTCTGTGGCCATTCCCTTCTCTTGGAGGACAAACCTATGTGTGCTACACAGCATGCCTTAAACTGACTTGCTGACTTCAGAGACTGCGGAAGATCCATTTGCATTGTTAGTGAAGTAAGCACCAGCTGCCAGTCCAGTGGATTTCTGGACTTGGAATGGAAGAGGATGCCATCTTGACATTCACTTCAGCCAGCAAAATACCTTGGGCCAGAGCTTGTAGGTAGCTGCTGGTGCTGCTCCTGCTCCTCCCCTCCCCCACTGCCGTTTTTCCATTCTGGGACCCAAGGCAGCTTACGAAAGTTAAAAGCAGATGCAGCTAAAAAAATTACATCACACAAAAGTTAAAAACATAAGACTATCAATAAAATTAAAAGCAAACCATTAAAAAGAGCAACAGCATAGCACATGAAAGTCTCTTTCCTCTGAGCTGTAAGCAAACAAAAAAGTCCTCACCTGTGTACCAAAAGATAGCCAGGAGGGTACCATTCTAACCCCTAGAAAGGGAATTCCAGAGTCTGGGAGCAGCTACCGAGAAGACCGCCTTCACAGGTACGTTCTATGAGAGAATGTTCCCACTAGACGTACCTGTGAGGGCGGTAGAACAGAGAGAAGTCCTCAAGACCCCAGAAGACCTCAAGACACAGACAGGCTCATACATAGAGACATGATGCCTTAGAACCTGGACCAGTAGTTATGCACATACTTCCCATATTTTGAAATTCAAAACTGTTCTGTGGGTTATAATACTATACATAGTTATCTGCTCCTTTCCATTGCAATATAAGAAAATCTGCCTGGCTTTGTAGCCAGCTGATATGCTCAAATAATCATTTGTGGGAAAGTATGTGTAGTGTCATATCACAAGAAGAACCAAAGTAGAGCTCTGCACAAAGGTTCATGTACTCTGGCTTCATTTCTGTCTCTACCAACCAAGCCAACAATGTTCCTGCAAGGCCACTAGCAGAACCTGAAGGCAACGTAGTCCTTCTCTTCCCAGTTGTGTCTAGGAGGCTCACTTGAGCCATTATTTATACCTCCAACATTTCATAGATTAAAACTGGGACACTTGTGGCCAAGCAACATCAGAATGTAGTCAAGATGGCAAAAAACAGACATGCTAGGGGAGGATGTAACAATTTGGTTTTGCCTGAGATGACAGGGGGAGGTGAGATTCTCCCCTCTCCTCTCACCCCCTGCTGCATTAGTGGAGTAGGAACTGCTTTTGTATTTTGAGCCCAGTTTTCACCAAAGGAAGTAACCTGAAGAGAAAGGAGGAAAGTAGGAGGAGGAGAGAGAAACTGGAGAATTATGCTCTTTTGTTTCCTTTGATTTAATATTTGATTTTACTATAAAACTAAAAGTACCCATAGCTGGTGCTAAGGAAATAAATAAAAATCAACCAGTAGCTGAGATAATGTCTGAACCAAAGCATAGAAAGGCTACAAATCCTAGAATCCTACTCCACTCCCTCCGACCCCCCGACAAAGGAAGTTTCCCAAACTCTGGTTTGTATCAGGCCTTCATCTGTATCTCACCCACTGCAGTCTGCTGCAAAGGCTGACTTTGGCTTCTCAAGAATCCAAAAGCCTGTCATATTGCCATCTTCAGCTGTCACGTTGTCATCAGGCATCCCAGACTATTGGGGGTCAGCATTCAAAGAGAACCCATCTAGCAAGCTGGGGTTTCTTTTCAAGCTCCAGCTCAAGTGTGAATCCACTGTGCTGCACCTTATTGCGTGGAAATTGTTAATTTGGGAAAATGTGCTCTGCCGTATTCTGATCTTGCCTGATCGTTCAAGCTGTGTGCAAAGAGATCTGCCAAAAGAAGGTTGAGTGGCAAATGTTTGCCAAGACAACGCTGTGGCATGGTGTGTCACACTGCTGCCTCTTCGGATATCTTTAACCCAATGAGGCACTCTTGCTATGTGTACCCAAATGCTGCACAGGGGCCCCAGTGGAAGAACAAATAAAATCACCAAAGTGCAGCCTTGGTAGGAAAGGGTTCACAGTCCAGATATAAGCCATATGAAAAGAAGCGAATGGTGCTTTGTTGGAGCTTCCCCTTCTTCTCTTCAGATATCTTGTTCACAGCAGTGCCTTCCTCCTGAGGTGATCATACCTCCAAGGGCTCCTTCTGCTCAAGAAGTATTTGCCTAACTGTTCTGGCCAAGTTCCAGTCTGGATAATTGCGCTCAGCCTAATTTATGTGTTCTGTTTGGACATTTGTACTCTCCAAACAGCGCCTCAGTATCTATACTATACAAACCAATGCTGTGAAAACTTGCTTGCATCTTAGAAGAGGGTAAAGGCAATTCAGCTTAGATATATACAAAATGAGACTTTAATGATCCCTGATTTGTGAAGCCATTGCAAGTGTAGCAATTCCAGGGGCCAGTATTGTTAGGAGGTGAAGTGAAAAAGAAATAAAAGTGGAGTGTATGCTTCACTTAAGATTGCTTGCAGACATTGGAGTAGCAGTAAATCGGGCTGCAGCGGAGATGTCACAAGGGCTTGTTACATGCAACCGTGACAAGCCCTTGTATTAGGATGTTGCTAAACAGTGTCTCCTGGACCATCTGATAATACAGCACCACGCTGAGCAAACTATATAGGCTGAACAGTGCTGATCACATCCAAAACTTAAGCTCTTTTTCACAACTCTGTTTCTGGTTCAAACTGGCAAGTTGTTGTGTTTTTTTTTTTCCTGAAATAAAACTTTTGACTGTTAAAAAAATTGCTGAAAATTTTCAGATTCGCTGGCTAAAGTGTTGACATAGAAATGGAGCTTATCACCTCATTGGACAAAACAACCGGGGACCATTTCCGTACTACACAGTTATAGTGCTATTATTCCACTTTCAGCATCCTGTGGAATTCTGGGGTTTGTAGTTCACTGAGGCCAAAAAGCTCTCTGGCTGAGAATTCTGAATGCCCCTCCCTAAACTACAAACCCCTGAATTCCATAGGATGTTGAAAGTGGAGTAATAGCACTATAACAGTGTAGTGTGGAAATGGCCAGGATCTCCTAAGAAGCTGGCTTCTACTGATTCACATACAAATGGAGGTTTAATCATCCCTCCACATCTTCCTAAGAAGATCTTACTGGCAGTGAAAATGCTTTCTCTGTGACTATTCTACACGCAAAGAACTCTGCATATGTTCTGAAGCCCACAACTCTACACAAGTAAGTAACACATCACTAAAACAATTGATTTTATCTGGAATTCTCTCTGTGTGGTTTTTTTCTCCCTAGTAAATTGCTTCACTTCCCAATAAATTTCTCTTCTACATATGGATATTTGATTGTGTCTTTTTAGAAAGGATTTTCTCCTCAAAATTTTTCCCCACATAAAAAACTGCATAGTTTCAAAACTACTACTTCTAATTGTAACCCCAAACCTGCCCTACTCTTTAATGTGTTAGAACCCACCTGGATTGCTTAGAAAAGAGTAGACCTGAAGGGAGGGAGAGAGAGAGATTTAAAGTGCTCTGAAACCAATGGAATCTCCATGAGTTATGACTAATTTGTCCAGTGAATTGAGCGCAACATTTTTTTAAATTTTTTTATTTTTTTTGCATTCTGGGGGCTTTTAGGCAAAAATCTGGTGAAATAAATGAGGGCTTACTTATAACTGATAGTCGAAGTGCACCGTACAAAGTCCACCAGTTTCATTATGTCTTAAGTCTATATAAATGTCCATAAGATGAGGTCCTAGTGTAAGAGAGAACTCAGTCCAATTAATTTCAGGCAACAGAACTCAATGAGTTAATTTTTTCCCCTGTCAGCTGCTAAAAGCAGGTCACTTATCTGTTAATAATCAATATCAAAATCTCAGTCCAGACCTTTTTTTTTTTTTTTTTTGAAAAAAAGAAAACCACAGACTGTACAACTAACAGTTTGGCACAAGGATGGAGGGAAAAGCGGTGCCAGCTGACTGATGAGCACCCATCGTTTTTAATTAATTGGGTTGAAAAATGTTTTATGTCAGGTTGAATTTAGGAGCTCACTCAGCTGTGATTTTTCAGGACATATCACACACACACACTCCTACCTTTCTCTGTCTTGCCAACTCACTCTGAAGAAATGATAGAATATAATGTACAGAAGATGTTAGTTAGCATGTTAGGCTAGAAACGTTAACAGAACATTGGAAGTGGTTTCTTAATGATATTGTGCGCTTGTGTGCATCATTTCTTTAAAGTTTTTCACTGGATAACTTTCATGCTTTTAATTAGACAACTGAAGGAATTATCTAAATAAAGGGACAGTTGGCAATAAAATACAGAGTTGCTATTATGAAGGCATCAACTGAAAGCAGCTATTTTCTCACCTAAGTAACTGTAGACAATGGGAAATAATATTGAACTTGTTTATTGAACTGGACATAGGTTGTTTGTATGCTTGTCATCCGCACTGACCATCCCTCTCAGCTTTTGTTGGAATCTGTGTCAAATTAGTAGCCGCTTCTTTTTGTACAGAGAATATGTAGAATATACCCGAGTTTCTCTTTAAAGTAAATGTATGTTCCTACCAGCCTCTTCTTAATAGAATCAGTTCTGATACACTCTTTGTTCGCTCTTTACAGAGCTTCAGTGGAAAGGTTCTTTGTATTAACTTTTTAAAGTTACATTACAAAGAGGTTTTAAGATTTCCCAACAGGGTTTTTTTTTTATTTAAACAGGAGCTTTTGATCTCAAACCTGCTGAGGCCTAGTGAAATCCTTACCAATTCTCCAGTTGCTCTTCACTATTGGAATTTGAAAAGACCCACCTGAAGGATTTAACTCACTGTATGGTTTCTGCCATCCTTTTAGTTCGGCCTATTCATGTAGACAGCGAGGGGGTCTCGGGCACCCTTTGTGATCTGCTAAGTAGCCTAAGGTGCCCTTTGCATAAGATGTACTCCTGAGGAAATAAAAAGCGGGAGGACACAAACCTATATACCTTATTTCCTGCTATCTTCACTTAAAGGGAGAGAGCAGGAGGTCTGCTTAACATCCTTTGCTACCTAAATACCTTTTGGACAAGGAAGCTCAATAAAAGAACTTTCATTGCATCCATTACCCTACTGTGGTGCATAGCAAATTAGATTTAAAAGGGTCCCTTTTCCCTTACAGCTATTTCTATCATTTTCTTTAAATTTTCAATTTAGTGTCTAGTGACAGAATATTCCATAATGTACTTTAGAACTATATAACACCAATTATGCTAACTGTGAACATTATTTCAAAAGAATTAGAGTTATATTAAGTTATAGACAAACCATTGGGGGAAAAGGTCAGGTTAGGAGGAGGAGAAAGAAAAAGCAGCTTTGTGAAAGTCAACATTAGAAACAGAGTGATATGAATTTCTTTCTCTCCCTGCCTGCCCCCAATTCCTGCATTGTGTAGAATGTGCACAGCATGGATTTCTTCTCTGAAATGGTCTTGGTTAATTAGATGAGAGTAAGCCATGTTCCCTTGTTATTTCACATCTACGTGTTTCTCCATTAAGAGCTACTGTTGACTATTACCGGTTGTGCCGAAACATTATTTTTAATTTTGAGTCACTGAACAGCACAAACGATTACCCAATAGTTGCTTTGTAGATAAAAGATCAGTTAGCTGAACAGTCTTGAAAGAGTATCATAAACTGAAAATTATGTTGTGCTTACCAGGATCTGCTAACACAAAAGCTAGAAACTTTGTGGTATGCGGCTATATATTCAGCTAGCAACACCCCCATCCCCACCCCAAATCAGTTCAGTGAAGAATTAAGCCATAAAAGAGAAAATGCAACATTGAGCAATTCCTACTTTCTTTGTCCAGCTCAAGTCTCTTCACTTTGTATTGTGACATGAAGAAGTAAAAAGAATAGCAGCATTATGTCACCAATTGCACAAAGAATACATTTATGGGACATGCTTTGAAGGTTCAAAGCAGGTTGAATTAACAATTTTAAAGTATTGCAGGCTTTCAAAAATTTATACCCCAAATGAATTGTGAATTTTTCAAAACTTATTTTCACAGTTTCATTTTCAAAGTTTATTACATAGATCCCTATTTTACACTAGCTGCGGGGCAAATGTTCCCTTTAAAATTCTTTAGAGCTTTTGCTGCATACCTTTCACATCATAGGAAATGTTCTCCTTCCCTGCAGCATGACCCCACCTGCTGTATGTTCCTCCCCAGGTATCATCTTTGGGTAAAAGCTTGCTCTAGTTTCCACTGAAATCTTATAGAGTGTAGAGCAAGTTTGGGAACACTCCCTGTGGAAGGATGTGGCCCCTTTAACTAGTTTCCTAGTCAGATTATATTTTCTACAGATGTCTATTAGTTTGTTTTTAATCTAAAAACCTTGGTGGGCATCTGTGACAGATAAGGGTAAGGTGAAGCCAGCATGGCATAATTGTTTGAGCATTGGACTATGACCTCTGGAAACCAGGGTTCAATTCTTTGTTTGGTCATGGAAAGCTACTCTGTATTAGGTTCTCTTTAGGGTTGCTACTAAGTCAGAAATGACTTGAAGGCACACAACAACAACAACAAAATAGGGTTTTTCTCCTGAAGTTCTATTATTTTAGGGGAATTATTGGTCAATATTGACTTCCACTGATGGGGTAATAGAACCCAGCAGAACTGGGAGCACGGTGGTCAATATCTCCCTATGGGAATCCACCTGTGTACCCCTAAAACCAGCTATGCAGGATGGGGAAACTTCACTAGGAAGATTTGGAGAGGCGAAGAAAATTCCACTCATGCAACACTGGATTTAAATAACTTTAACCCGCAATACATTTTTACCTTCTTTTTTTTCACATTGGATCCTTTATGAATAAAAAGTTGCCAGATGAAAGCAACAAACCAACAAGAAAAGAATATGGCAGCTGTGACCTAGCCCATGTAAAACATGCATGTGCATTTAAAGAACAAACACAACATATGGAAAAGGCCTAAAAAGAACAGTTTCCCATGTGGATCCCAGCAAAAATCTCAGAGTTAACAGCTTCAAAATTCAGCTTCCTGGGACTGACGAAATATTTTTATGGGGATGTACAGAAAACAAGACAACCACCAGGATGCAAGACTCTCCCATTCTAAGCTACCTTTAATACTTGCTGTTTCAAAATCTTTTAACCTTGGAATTAACTTATCATACTATACTAATGAATGAAAACAAACAAAGAAAGCTTCAACATTGTCCATTTCCTTACTGTCCCCCAAAAGTAATGTGTTGAAATGGATTATACATAAGCATATTTTCCAGTATATGATGGAAATCACATCCAAAAAAGCCAGTTTGCCAGATGCTATAATTTCTGAATTTGGAACTGAACAGTATCTGAAATAGACACTAGACACAGACTTCAGTTTTCCTACTCTGTTTTCTTCAGCACCGCAACTATTACATGATACAGTTCAATACAAAAGCTTCTATTAGTCAAAATACATTTGCAGTAATCCAGAATACACCTCCAAGGTGCAAAGACTGCCTATTCCAGTAGTAAACTCTTGCATTCTGTCCTGTCCATATTGCTTTAAATTTCAGGTAATGACCTGATTGTGTCCAAAGGGGCTTGGGAGACAGAGGGTGTTCTATTCCCAGCTTTCTGTTGTCAGCCTCTTCCTACGACCTTTGGTAAGTAACTTAACCTGTTGTCCTCAGTATCCCCAGCAAAATGGGAGTCCTTAATGCTTATCTAGTGGGATAACAGTGCTTAATACTTACCTAATGGGATAATAATGCTTACCTATCTACCTCATGAGTGTGTTGCACGGATTAATTAGTTTGTGTTTGTTAAGTGCTTTTGGGAAGGTAAGAAGCACACAACAGAAGGGTTAAGCATTATTACAGAAGAACTGCTCTCTGTCTGTCTGTCTACCTATCATTACCAATTGTTGGTTGTTTGAAGCTTAAGGATACTTTTCATGGATACACATTTTTTTCTTTTTTTGGCACTTCAAATAGTGAAGATTAGAATGAGGAACATATATACAGTATTTACATTTACACATGCCCGTGTTACATACATGCACACACAGCTCTCTTTCTGGTCTCAATATGGACTTGCTATTTTATTGTAATTCTCTATGTAGCATTTTTGGCACAGAGAGAAGTGAAACTACATTTGAATTGGACATCCAATTATGAGTACATTTAAAAAGTGCAGGATTTTCCCATCTCCTCTTGAGTTAACAGGACACAAAATTGACACACATTAGTCTATGATTTTTTTCTTCTTCATTCAGATTCTGAATCAATGTCACCCACAAGGGGATCTCTCACAATTAGTCCATTTCCCCCTTTTCTTTCAAATGTACTTTGTGAAACCTTTGGTTTTTATTTGATGTCAGACTGAAAGGGTTGCTTTTTAAAGCTGAAAAGCAAAATTTAGAGATGGTAGAATTTCCACTCTCTCTCCCCTTTTTTGGAAGCACGGGCATTTACATCTTTCAACCTCTGGCTACACAGAGAATTCCAAGAAAATTCCTGAGATCTGTTAAAATCCAGAGCACACCTCTTAGCCTGGTGTGTTGTACATTGGCTTTTCCTGTTTGAAAAAAGGCCCTCTGCACTTATAAAAATTGGATCTGCACAAGAAATGTGATATATCTCTGGGCTAAATACCAGGATTTGGTTAGCTCTAAGAGCAGAACTTACATTTCAGGGGAAAACAAAGGAATAAAATATAGGATGTAAAGCTTAAAATAAATCCTAACCCCCAAGTCCTGCATTTCAGTATCATGTTATTCCGAAATCTAGTAGAGAACATTCCATGTAATCAAGAGTTTGTCAAGGAAAATGGCATCTGAGAGCAAAAGCAAACACACGTACACAACTGATCCATGACCAAACACACTGACAGTCTCACAACTGCCCTAACAACCCAAGCATTATAACAGGAAGCTAGCCAGGAAGTCAGGTGCTGTTCTCTGGAAAGAACATGTTCCAGATTCGTTGGCATTTGGCCCTTCATCTGCTCTGCAAAGCTAGTGTTGGCCTATGGGAAGTAGATCCAAGTGGAGCCCCTGGAGAAAGGTAAAGGGATGAATGATTGACACTGTCAACAGTGAGCTTTTCAAGTTAGCGTTGAAGTATGCTGAATGGAATGCAGAGTTATTACATATGCTTAGTTTGGCAGTTGTGCCTTTTAGGAGGTGGTGGTTCATTTTCTCTTTGTAGAAGAAAAAAGGGGGGGAAGAATTAGGAGAATAATCTGTGTATACTTGGGAGCTTGTGTCTTTGCTCAACAGTTAGCTTTTCCACATTTCTCATGGCCAACTATATTACTACAGCAATTGAAGAAGCTGACATCTAGCATTTAAGGGGATAAACATAGAGAGGAGTAAACAAGACCAAGGTAGTCTATGAGAAAAAGAGAATGGTGGCCATTCAGCCACAGAATGTTAGCCAAATCTCAGAACAGTATTCTGGAGGGAAGGAGAAGGAATGTTACTGCCAACATGCCTGTTGTTTGCTTAGGACACAGCTGTGCTAAGCAAACTGATACCATTTTAACCACCGTGGCTGTGTCCTATGGGATCCCTGGATTTATAGTTTGGGGAAGGATTTAGAATTCCAAGCAAAATAACTGTAGAGAACTCTCCTGAACTACAGTTTCCAAGGTACCCTGAGAAGAGGGACTGAAATTGGGATATGTTGGCAATTATATTTCTGGGGAGTTGACCACAGCAGTTAAAGTGACATCAAGCTACTGTAAGAGTGTAGTGTTGATACACGTGTAGGTCAAGAGCCTATGTGGGTGCACAGCTCCACAAGCTCAATTCTACTTCCTCCTGCCACCTGGCAGCTGTCACTTACCGAAGGGGAAGGAGAAGGGAAACTATTGAAACTATGGCAAAGCAGCTGGTCTCAGCTCAGGCAGGGGGTGGAAGAAATGCTATCAAACAGAGTGCATCTACCTTTCTTTCAGGAGCCCAGAGCAGTGGCTGTGTCTTCCTCAACTGAATTGCCTCCTCCCTCCACTTCCCTATGGCATGAAGCAGCAACTATAGATGTCTGTGATCCATCCAAAAAGGGACTTATGTGCGCACAAGCTGCACTTGCGCATGTGGAAGTCACTAACAGGATGCCAGCCTTAGCATTGTAGGAAGTCAGAGCAGAACACTGATGTATGTGTTCAGTGGCTTACTGCTGAAAATGCCCAGAGTATTTTGAGGACTCAGCCTCAGTGGCTCTCTTGAAGACGTATGTGAAGGCCAGAAGGCCCACATAGTTGGTATGCAGTATACTGTTTTCATTTTAGAGTCATAAAATTAGATGGCTTCCATCTTATTCAAAAAACTGTATGGTATTCTGTTATTTTAACCAATTGTTGATGCTGTTTGAAGTTCATATGGCTGAACTGTTTTTATAGGGCTACGTGGACCATAAGGGAGTGGTCCCATGACAAAATTAATACCCTGAGAATAGGGATGAGGTTCATCTGTATAGAAGCCCACCTCTGGTCAGACTATTGTTCAATCTACTTTCTATTTGTGGGCTAAGCAATCCAACAACCACATCACAGCTCAAAATCGGCTTTCCTTCACATCCTTGTATACAGATTTGATTACATGAGCTCGGCCTAAAAGTTTAGGGGTCTGGTGAAAAGAGACAAAGTGTGAACTTTGACATTTTGGAGGTTCCCCTATACAGGCTTGGACTGGGAGGGAACTCCTTGACTCCTTGTGTTTCCTACTGGGTCCTTTAAGGTTGTCATAAGGAAGTATTAAATGTTAAGAGTTCCCTCATTAAACCTTCAGGAAGCTGTCTGCTTGTTAACCATTACCACACATTTGCCTTCTCTTTACAAAACTGCTGAGGTTAAATATTAAGCTCCTGCAGTGAAGGACACCTGTATTTGCTGGTCCCTTTATGTGACTATAGGAGGGGGAAAAGAAGGCTTTACAGCTGTCTAAATTAGCATAATTAAATCCACATCAATTAAAAAATAAAAGAGGGGGGAAAAAGCCCTCAATCACCTCTTTCCCCTTCACATGCAGATAGTGGCATTTGTCTAAGGTGCTAAGGCACAAAGGGACTTTTCTAACAGCTGAAAATCTGCCTGAAAGGAAGAGCAATAGGATTTGTATATTGTCCCATGGTTCACCTTAAGACTAGTGGAAGTGATTAGCGGTGGCTGTTCTGCCTAAAGGACTATGGGCCCCATTTTGCATTTCAATTATCCCAGAATACAGGACTGTGCATTGGAGGAGTCCATTTTACAAGGTGCCTCTGCCTCTATTGCTCTTTTATTCCTCTTCACCCCCATCCTACCCCAGTGATGTTGAGGTAGGAGGGGAGGCATAAACAAAGGCTCGCATTATGATTTGGGTGCTTTCACCAGCCCCAAATCCCACTTCTTCTCCCCCCTGCCCCATGTGTTTTGTTTTGTTTTACATGGGGAAGCCCCAGTGACCTCGGGACAGCAACAAGGCTGCTCTGTGTGGAGCGAGCAAAAGAGAATTCCTCCAGATGAAAACTGACATGGGGTTCAGGGGTTAATTTCTGGAACAGGCACATTTGCATACAAATGAAAAATGATGGAATTTCTCTTCTCCTAAATTTTCAATGTCATCAGCATCAAACAGCAGTCAGTGCTCCCTTGCTGTTTGAAGAATATTCATTACTTCAGAAGAAGGGGCACCTTGTTTGGTATTAATCTCTCTGCAGGTCAATGACTTAATTTGCTAAACTTCATCTGAAGTGCCATTCACTTTCAGAGTTCTCCGTTATTCTTTGTTATTTTTCATAACATGCTCTTAAGGCTCCCTTTTTTATTTTATTTTTTTTAAAATATAACGGGATACACTGCTCCCACAAAATGGGGGGTGGGGGGTGGGTGGAGGAGGGGGAGGAAATGACATTTCAAAACAGAATTTGTGTAATCAAATTTAGAAACTGTCCATCACCTTCTCAAATTAATCGTAGTACCAATCATACATCTAGTTAGGACACCTGTGTCTATCTATTCATAAAGAGTGAATCTGTATTTTATTTTAGTTATTATATGTATATTTCAGCTTTTACTGGGGGGGGGGGAATCAAGGTGGCATACGTATGGTTCCTCCCTCCGCCACGCTTATTTTTGCAATAATAGCCTTATGAGGTAAGTTAGGCCCAAGGTCACTCAGTGAGTTTCATGGCCAAGTGGGAGTTTGAATTGAGGTCTTTCCAAACTTAGGCCTTTTCCACATGGGGGTTTTGAAACGGTGCAGTCCGTCCTCCAAGGAGGTCTGCACCTCGGACCGGACTGGGTTGGACCTATTTAACATAGATCCGCACCTCAGTTTGGTCCGGAACAACCCCAAGTGGTCCTCTAGTGTGCTTTTGAAAGACCTGATTTTTCCGGTCTTTCAAAAGCACGGAGCGCGCCACTGCGAGCCTGCTCCCTTATGCAGATTTGCAGGCTCGCACCAATGCGAGCCTGCGATCTGCCCGGGGGCGGACTTTAGGCTGGTGAGCTTCAGCGGTTGGTCAAGACCGTCCACCAACTGGAAGCCGCCATTTGGGATGCCGGAGCAATGCGTATTGACGAGCACGCACTGCTCTGGAGCGCCGTGGACCAGACCGGGGAGCTGAAAGGTCAGGTGAGTAGCGGCGCAGGGCAATTCCCTCACCCGTTGTGGGAAAAGCCTATATCTGAAATACTGACCACTACACCACAATGGCCCTTTCTGCACAAGGCCAGTGAATTGTTCTGTGTCGTTCCTTACCGGTTCTTCTGGGCTCGAAGCAACGTAGACTTTCCCTTAAGCCCTTCCGCAGGGCTGTATGTATGTTCCATGCCTATTCATAGCAGTGCGAGGTCACAGATCCGCACTGGCGAGGTTTAGAAAATGGCGGCTTCCTGTCGTTTGTGGGGCCAGACCAACCGCTGAAGCTGGCCACGCCCACAGCCCACCCTCCGCTGATCACTGGTTCGCATTAGTGCTAATGTGTGCATCTGCACCACTGTGGAAGTATGAATTGGCGCCCTCCGGCAAATTGAAAAACCGTTTTTTTCCGTTCTTCAGATAGCATGCTGGAGGACCACTTGGGGGCATATTTAGTCGGACTTAGGTGCAGAACTAAGGTAAATAATCCGAACCTAATCTGCTCCAAGGTGCAGACGACCTCCGTGACAGGACGCATTGGCCCGTCTTAATTTCCTCGTGCGGAAAGGGCCAATGTGAGCCTATAAATTAATATAGATTATACATGTTTATTGTGTAATTTGTATATAGGTGGGCATTTAAGCATATAGGTGAGTATATAAGTATATATAGGCATATATAGTTATACTGAAATGTGTTTGTTTACAGAGAAAATAAATATTTTCCCTTAAATACAGATGCCCAAAGGGACACCTATTGTCTTGGGCAAGAAAGTTACTGAGTGTCCTGGTTGTATTTTTTTTTAAGTTAACAACCAAAACAGGGATGAATCCTCTAAAGTGAGTCTTAATGTCCTTTTGAACTTCTTACTTTCTGTGGAAATTCTCAACCTTTTTTTTTTTTAAAAAAACTATGACTGGTGATGCACTTAGCAAACTTCAGGGTGTCACATCTTAGTTTTCCATTTTCCTTTGAGTATCTATAAAGGGCCACGCACATCCCTGCAGGTTTCATCTTTCTCTCTGAATTCAAGTAGACTGCCTGGTTTTCAGAGATTTTCAATATGAGATTGCTAGATTGAGGTCCTAAATCATCCTCATTACCACCATCACATTGTCATTGTCCTCCTCCTCCTCCTCCTCCTCCACAGCACTAGCAATTGTAGTTGTAGTGACACTACTGGTGATAGCAGAAGCAGTAATATTGACCAATTTATATTGCTTAGGATTTGCTGAAATTTTACAAATGCATACAATATAAACAACAGACATGTTTTACCAAGGAGGAAATATAAATGTAAAAAAGAAGAGGGAAGAGAAGAGAAGGAATGCTGTGTGAAGTGAGGAATGAAAAAAAGAGTAGATGGTGGATGAGAGGAAAGGAATAAGGCAGGAAAAGGGAGAGGATATAGAGAGATTTGATCTATGTACCACTGGCAAGAGTTCCAGATGTCATGACTTGACTAAGGCCATTTCCGCACTATACTGTTATAATTTTATTATACTACTTTCAACCTCCTGTGGAATTCTGGGATTTGTAGTTTACTGAGGCCCAAGAGCTCTCTGGCTGAGAATTCTAAATGCCCCTCCCTGAACTGCAAATCCCAGGATTCCACAGGTTGTTGAAAGTGGAATAATAGCATTTTAACAATGTAGGGTGGAAATGACCTTTGACATAAACTAATCATTTGAAATATACATGCCACCTCCTACATCTCCATAACGGATGGATAGCAAATCACATCATACCTAGCCAGCATTCTATGTGAGAATGATGACTGCATATTTATTAATGGACATTATTTCTGATAGCTGGACTCTCGGGATTGGATCTAGAGCCAGACAGTGGAACCCGACTAACTCGATGATCATAGAATCATAGAAATGTAGAGTTGGAAGAGACCACACGGGCCATCCAGTCCAACCCCCTGCCATGCAGGAACACCCTCAAAGCAGGTAGAAGGCGGGTAGAACAGAAGAGAGGGAAACTATTTTCATCTGATTCCCCCAAAGTCTGCTGTTTCACTGAAGTTATGCTCTAAAAGGTTCAGTGGCTATCCAGAACAGTGTTTGAAGTAGTGCTGGGAGATGCAGAGCAAGACAGAATGAGCAAAAATGTACCACCACTCTGTTCTTCTCCAGCAGAGAGCCTCCACTCAATCATGGCCCCTTCCACCAATAGAAGGAGATCCGTTCACAGAGGAGCACGTCTGGATCCAACTCAGTAGCAGGAAATGGAATTGGTGATGTGACTGTTGGCCATACTTGTGGTAATGTTGGAAGCAGTATTGCAACCCCTCCTTGATAACACTTCAATTTGTCTCCCATGAGCTGAAGAGGAAGTGACAGAGAGTGAATGAGAAGAAACAGGGAAAATAAACTAAGCCAAAGGCATACCCTTTTTAATAAAATGTCTTTGGGCAACAACAACAAAAAGGGCCGGTAGGAGTCAGATGAATTTTGGTTATAGATGGCTTCATCATGTTATTAGATTCATTCTACTTAAATGTTAAATCCCTAAACTCTGAAGTATGTCCTCTTTTCCTTTACAATACCTCATTTTCTGAAATGGAAAAGTATACTCCCTCAGCCCTCCTATAAGATTATGAAATGGTGGTAGAAGTCTTGGTCCCCTGGGATTCATGTCATATATCTAATTACTGTTATCAAATGTACCAAGGACATTCAAAACCAGAAAGGATATCAAGTACAAGAGTGAAATATGTATTTCATATTACAAACTCTGTCCATCTACTTATGGCTGACAATCATCAAGGGTACAATCTACTTGGAAGATTTGTGAAGCTTATACAGATTGTGTTCATGATACACCTGGAGAGAACGAGTGGTTTCAGCAGAGTTTGGCTGGCGGGAAAGTTATGGGACCTGAGATCCAAAAAAGTAACTTTTCCAAGTTCTGAATTTTCACAGTTTTACTTTTCTGCCAGCTCCCTGCAGGAAAACTCCAAGGCAACAAATAGAATACTTCAAAGCGGAGATACACTGTTAGACAAGGAGCTTTGTGTTGATTAGAATCTGCTTTCACCTAACATCGTATAATAAATATCACAAGGACACAATTAGAAAATTTGGTACAATATTTAGCCCTAGTCCCTGTGTGCCAGAATTGTTTGACTACTGAGGAATTGGAGCTCGTTTGCATCCCAGTGCGTTCTGAAATGCAAACTTCAAAGAAAATGTTATATCTCCCAACTCCAGCTCCTGAGTGTGTTGGAAGTACAATACAGAAAGGCTTAACAATCCCTGCTGAGGAAAGGGCAATTTGACACCAAAACTACTGTGAAAACTGCTATTGCAACCCTGGTCGGCAAGCAAGTGCTTATTAGATAAATACAGCTAAGGTCTCGGAGCAAAATGTACCCAAGTCATTTGGAAAAATCCAAGTTGGACGATGCCAAGTACAATGGGGTGGTTTTTAAAAATATAAGCACTTCTCCTTCACAGATTTTTTCCTTGTCTGCTTTCAATTTGAAAAAAAAATCGACAAAAAGTCTGATATGTAAAACTTCCTAAAGCCTGTATTTTAAGTTTCAAAACAGCTCTTGATAATGATATCTCAATTTTATCACAAACCATACAGCTTGTTTTGAATTGGTTATTACAAGTTTGCATCCTTTTGCCTGCATAGGAACAAGGCTCCAAGAATCGGCCAGCACCTTTGCAGCGACATTCAGACATGCCAGAGTTCCTGGACTTTCTTCAGAGGGTGCCCTGTCTAAAGTATTTTTCAGTCATCCAACAGAGACATGATACTCCCTCCAGAAATGGCTGCGGTTGGCACGCCAGCCCAATCTGGGCCAATGCTGTTATGGAGTGCACATATTTTTCGGCATTGGGTTTCAGAAATGTTTAATTTGGGCTCGCCTAATTCTGTTCCAAACTGTAGCTTTTCTGTTGTGTTGCTAAATAACTCTCACCATAGTGTTACTAAATAATTCCCAGCCTTATGTGATTGTGCTTGTGACATGTTACACTGAGTGGCTGTCAAGATAAGGTACAGTAAACTCCAGATAATTCCAGTTAATTTGGCTCCACATGGCTTAGATGGGAGAAAGGAAATGGGAGGAGGGTTCCCCTCCCCTTTCCCCCCCCCCTCCCTGCTTTTAGTTTTAGCATCTCAGTGGTATAGCACCAGAAAGGGAATTTCACTTACAAAATCCTGTGAGCAACAACACTTAGGAGAATGTATGTATACAATTGTTTAAGGAACACAGGGTTACTGACACAGATGCCAATTTGGTAGGGCATATGGAACGTTTACACTTGCCTTTTCATTCTTTTTTGCTACAGCTGGTGCTGATTTAGTATGTGAAATTTTACTAGCAGGAGTGCTAATCAAGACAGAGATTCTGTGAGGATTTAGTCATTTATGTAAAGGGGAAACTATGGGTATCATTAAAAAGTAGGAGATTCTCTATGGGAGAAACATTATCATTATCAACCTCATTTTTAAACTAAAGAGGGAGAGAGAATGGCCTTGTAAGTGGCATCTGAGGAGTGGAAAACCTGAGTCTTCTCTCTTCTGATATTCAATGACTGTTCCAGCCACTGCAGCAGGTTCTTAGGGGAAGGGAGTCCTAGATGGATTTTGACTTTGGGATACTGAGGACAAAGGCATGAACATACGAGCGTTTGTGTGTGTGTGTGTGTGCGTGCGTGCGTGCGTGCGTGCGTGTGTGTGTAGAAATGTCTCCGGAGAGACAACAAATCAGGTTTAGAGAAGTACATTTTGCCAACTCAGTGGTCAAATCCACAGAGTTCAATGGAGTTTATTCTTAAGGAATTATGGGTGGGATGACAATCCAAAGCATACAACAGAAGACATTGTGGTTTCTGAAAGACCTTTCCCAGGAATGTTAGAAGTATTTGTAGAATTAGCAGAGTGTTAATCTGCCACTGTGAAGTGAATGTGAAAACCCAGATGTTCGTACCAAGTTCTCCGCTCTTGTGCTCTTTGCCTGCACCACCACAGTGCTTCACCAAGTTACCCACCAACACATGATGGCCATCAAAGAAATCTGGCTACTGTGATTTCCTGCTCTGGAATATATGGCGGATTCTGTTTCTACAACTAACTTTCTTGTTTCAAACTTGAGATCTTTTGTGTCTGAATACACTAATCCTATGTTTTGCAGAATCTTCATGTATTTCTCGCCACATTCACAAATGTTTACATACTCCATAAACCACTTGTGCAGTGTTAAAAGTAATCATCATCATCATCACCATCATCATCATCCCCTCACCCCCTTTGGTGGTATTAGTTCAATGTTGTTGATAAACCCAAATTTAGACACTATGGTCTCTTTCACGTCATACAATTATAGAATTTAGTACCAGTTTAATTGCCATGGTTCCATGCTGTGGAATCCTGGGATGTGTAGTTTGGTGTGGCATATGAGCTCTCTGGCAAAGAATTCTAAATATCTTATGGGGTTATAAATCCTAAGATGCCATACGACACTGGCATGCCAGTAAAAATGGTAACACAGTGATATAACGCATGATTGTGTCTGCAAACTGGAAAGAAAACCAGACCCTAAGATTTCTTGCGGTGGGCCAAAAAGCCACGGTAGGGTTGACGAATCCTCTTTTCCTGGCAGAATTATTTTCAGTCTGGATAGGCATGCAATTGTGCTTAAGTGGCAGCAGCAATCACTGTTGTATGCTAAATATGTTGCACAGGTAGCTCAGTGGTAAAGGAGACCTGAATACTAAAAAACAAGTAGGCATCTGGTGCCTGAGGTGACTAACCGCATACTAGAAAATATTCTGTTTGGTCCCTGATGGGATGGCTGCCAGCTGTCTCTGCTTTTAGCATTCTATTCAAGAAGAAATTGGTTGGTGGTTTTGGATGGAGAAACATATATGTGGCTTCTCTCCTTGAACTGGGATACAATTAATAGACTTCACAGAGGACTCATGGTGGTGCATCTATGAGTGTGAGAAGAAAACTTTTAGCTTGAAAACACCAGTGATGGATTGCACTCTGAACCATTTGGACTTTCTCTGACAGAGAAATAAATAAATAAATGCCTTCCTCCAACAAAATTGGAATTAACTACAACAAATTAGGTGTCCAACTTCATATCAATGTCTTGGAGGATCTGTAAATACTGAGATTAATCAAACTTCCCGAAGCAAATGGAAAGGGGAAAAAAAGATGATAAAGGAGAAGAGGAAAAAAGAAGATAATTTCAATTAGGAATAAAGGGCTGGGACTGGGTAGGTGGAGAATGGGGGAAATTTTCATCCTGATGTCCAGAACTTACTTTTTTTTTTTTTGGATTTTAAGTTCCAGAACAATGGCCACCTGCAGTGGGGATTTCTACTCCAAAAAACTTTTCTGCATTCTGCCAGTCTCTTAAAATACAGAGGTATAT
The DNA here is from genome assembly GCA_030412105.1 of Cyclura pinguis. Classification (NCBI taxonomy): domain Eukaryota; kingdom Metazoa; phylum Chordata; class Lepidosauria; order Squamata; family Iguanidae; genus Cyclura; species Cyclura pinguis. The sequence goes on from CM059599.1 coordinate 239,894,137, forward strand.
CTCAGTAAATGAAGCAGGTATCTTTCTGGGCATTACTTCTTCAACAGAAAAAATTACTACTAGAGGCAGAAATAACATGGAAATAATAGGGATAGGTTCCTATACCACAAAATACTTCAACACATTTCAGTGTACTTCTTATTCAAAAATAACAATATGCACCTGTCAAATGAAACAATCAGGTCAGGTGAGCTTTGCTTCCAGAGAGGATTTCTTCTTTCACCAGTTCCTACTTTTGTTGCTATTTCCATTTTGGTGGCCAAGCTTACAGTGTTATGTTTCTAAAACCAAGCTGGGAATAGCCACTGAAGCAGGCCAACCTGTTTTCTTTTTTTCTTTCTGTTCTGCTGTTCACATATGGTCTGTAAGGAATTCAGTGGCTGTTTACCTTGCCTGTTGTGGACCGGTACACACAGCTACAGTGGGATCACCTGAAGTAGCAACCCATGCTTTCCCAGGTTAAGCTGTATTGCATTGTTTATTTCAGACATGCTGCAAGCTGGCACTAAATGCCTGTGTTCCTGAAGCTTTTCTTCACCATCCTCTTGATGCTGCTAAAAACATACAAATAGGTATAGGACAAGGAGAAAAAAGGAGAGGGGTGCTGTAGAAAGACTTTGTGAAAAGGAAGTTCTTTATCAGAGCCTTTGTTGACTGACATATGCCAGTATATAAACCAAGTACTACAAGATTATTTTTTTACTTCAAAGACCATGAGTCAGGCTAAAAGTATTTGTAAATTATGTGATAATCAACCTTATCTTTTCCAGCTGGACTTCAATTGTATTTTTCCAGGCAAAATGCTTTGAATACTGTCTAAAAGCAGCTTAGGCAATGGACTTCAAACATAATGACATGGCATAGTCAGCTAGCTACACTTGTTTGAGAATCATAATTGGCTAGGAGCTCCTTTTTGCAGGTTTGCCAGGTTAGGAGTATGCCATTCCCTGAGATATCACGGCCAAAATCAGAAGGACCTAGGGATTGCCTCTGGGTTGGTTATTCAACATGATACATTAAGCATCAACCCCACTCAACCTGAGAATGTCACGTGAAACAGGCAAAGTCTAACAAGTAAGAATACATTTTTTCTGGTTGTAAATTAAATTGTCTAAGCTCTGGATTGAAAGGGAAGGGCACTTGCACACTTGGCTTTAAACACCTTTGAAAGTTTTGCTTTTAGCAATATGGGGGAGTTCTAGTCCAACTCAAAATACTTTACTAAGCCCCATCCCCCAAAGCATTTCACACTGTTTTTAATGTGCTGTTCCTATACACCCGTTGCCCTCATTGGCTACTTTTTTTTTTTATTATTATTATTCTTTTTAGAGTCAGGTTGTTGAATCCACTCTTATCCCCAAAATAATCACAATCATGATCATGCTACTAATAATCATCTAATATTTTAGGGGGAAGAGGAGGAAGAAGGAGAGAGGATAGGCAAAACAAGATAACCTTGTCTATTGATAAGCAAGCCCCATTGACTTTAATAGAGCTTACGACTTTAAAATGTTGATCCCTTTGGATTTAAAATTAGGACTGAAAATTGGAGCAGATTCATTGCTTCACTGACATCACAGCTGTCAGTCTCCACTAGTAAGTACCAAAGTAGCTACTTCTGAACTCTTAGACACATCTGTCTTTCATTCTCCAAAATACAGCATTTCTCTTACTCACTTTCTCATTTTAAGTGCATTTAGAACAGCCAAAATGAGGTAGTGCAGAGTGAATTTTTTTTAAAAAGGATGATAAAAAAGTAAAATTGATTTTGAAATCTCAGTTTGCTTCTTTTTGAAAATTCACCTCTATCATGTTTCTTAAAAGAGTCTGGTTTCAATGAGAATGCATTACGAATGTATTAAGTTCCACACTCCTGAGCCCTAACCCGGCTCAGAAATGGAGAACATTGGAAACAAGCTTTCAAGCACCGTGATGGGTCCCCTATGAGAGGGACATCAAATACTTATCTTTCAGCCATGGTCCTCAAAACATCAGGTGAGTCAAACATAGATTTCTTACTCCCTAGTTAAATCACCAGCTAGTCTTGCTGTCTTCACCTCTGATTTCCAAGCAGTCACAAGTTAGAGAGCTTTTCTGGTTTCTAGGATGCCAGGGTAGGGACATATCACCTATGGCTAAGCTGTGATGTTCTGAGGGCAAACAGGTTTGCTTTCCTCATTGTTTGTCCTGCTTACCCAAAGAACTGTGTAGGTTAGCCTGAATCAGTGGGAAGTAAAAATCTGGCACTCTGGGGCCTGTTTCCTGCATCTGATATCTGAAAGGGCCTTAAACTTTGCTCTCCCCTCTAAGAATTCTGCCCCCCCCCATAAAATGTTCTTTCAGTCCTCAAATTTCTAGCGTTGCAATTGAGCATTTAGAAATATAGACTGGCCGCTGTGAGGCAGTTATGATGTTGTAAACTAGACTTACCACCTCATAAATGTTTTGTATTCACATTTACTATTGTGGCACCATTAAACTGCAAATGCCCATAAAACCTACCTTAAAAGCCAGACAAGTGTACGGAGCAAAGGAGTTCTGCAACACTGGTGAGTGGGACGCTGTAGGATGACACTTCCAGATACTTCCCACTAGCAAGCTGTGGTGCAATGAGGAGTTGTGATAGGACCCCACAGCAATTCTGCTTGTCACACTGCAGCTCATTGGTGTAACAGAGCCGGACATGGCCACTTGCCAGTTTCACAGAACTCCTTTGCTCAGTAGAGCTGCCTGGCTTTTATGATGGTAGTTAGGAGACAAGGTTGGGAGATGGAGTGTAGCTACAACTTCATAGCTACATGTTTGATGCAGAATCTCAGCTACACTTCAGGCATCTGAAGAAATGGATGTAGTAGAATCCTGCAAAATCCCAGCACTAACACTTCACAAACTTACTAAAGCGTTGTAAATGTAGAAGGAAGCCTTTCCATGTATGTATACTTTATGAGCTGCTGGACTCACCTTTGCTGCATCAACAGCTGAGTGTGAAAAATTCATTCTCAACTTTGACACATGTGTTGATACCATACAGGCATTCAGTGTTTCATCAAGAAGAAAGCAAATTGAATAATCTTGGCTTTTGAAAATAACATAGCTGAAGGAATTTCAAGTGGATTTCAAGTTTGCAGAGAAATCACACCTCATTAGACTTTATTAATAGTTCAGATCATCAAAGTAGGATGACTTGCACGATGTGCATTTGCTTCCCCATTGCTGTTGTTCAGTTTGCTCAACTATTTGGCATGTGGAAAATACTGTACATTAAAATGATTTGCTTTTTGAGAAGCTTACCAACATACTTTCTAATTAAAATCTGTTAATTGGGGAAAACTTTTTTCCACAAAGACCTCCTTTGCAGTGCTTGATCCCCAAACCTTTCTGCCTCCCCCAGTTTTTGTCTGTGCCCCAAGAGTGAAAATTGTCTCTCTAAATACAGATAAATCCATCCATCTAGTCATGCTTTTTCTCAAAATGTTTCTCTAAATTAGAAGTGGCCAGAAAGCCATTTCCAGATTTTTTAATTTTTTTTTTATTTTTAAAAAGTTTTTGAATGTATATGCAGAAGGAAGATTTGTTCAGAAATAGAATTGCTGCCCACAGGGGCTTCTGGGAATAAAACATTTTTTCACTAATACTTTTCTGTGACATGAGGTCTAACGGAAAACTGAGACAGCAAAGACAGCTTTGTGAGGTCCACACAGTTTATGATCCCCCCCAGACCAAGTTTTATATCAAAAGGGACATTCAGGTGAGGAGAGATCAAACCTGTTGCCCACATGAACACTTTCGTGTAAAGATTAGGTACAATTTGTGCTTCTTGTATGAATGGGGTAGATATTTTATTAAATTAAAATAGGATCTATCTGTCACATCTTTTGTTTGGTCCTTAGTCTTCAAGTATGTGGTTTTCTATAAGATAGTCCCATGTCTGGCATCTTGTTATGGATAAACATAGCCATAAGTGAAAGTTACACCTGTGAACTGTTTAGTCATTAAAAAGGCAGGAATTTATTGCCTCCTTCACACAACAGCCAAAAGCCATGCAGGACTCACTTTCTTTCTGAAGACCTCACTGCTGGCCCATGGGTAGGGCTTGTGGAGAGTGAGGGACATCAAGCAAGTGTCCGGCTGTATCCCTGTAGCCTGATGCAGAAGAAGGCAGGCTTCCTTTGGTATCTCCTGGTCTTCTTCAGGTCCACAGAATGACATAATTGTCATGTGACGCCTCATAGGCACACAGCTAGATACCTCTCAAGTACCCTGTGTTTTCCATCAGCTGTTACATGGCCATGGAGGTTTGGCCCCCCACAGGAAGAAGATGACTTTTGCAGGAAGGAAAAGGGGGCCATATCATAGTTTGTGTGACTGGAAGTTTATGATATGTCTTCTGATGCAGGATTTTGGCAGATGTATGTCTACTGAGAAGAAATTTCCATCCGAACCCATTGTCTAGATATTAAACCTTTAGGACAAACTAGACGTTATACCATGGGACAAAGTAGCAATCATGGGAATGATTTTTAAAGAAGATGACAGCTCCCCATTTCATTGCCCATTCTGGATGGGGGTCCTGGCATAGGGGAAAGGAGGCTTTAACCCTTTCCTCACATGCTGACCACTATCCAGATTGTGGCTTCCCTATCTGCTAAATGCCTTGGAGGGAACACCTCCTGTTTAGACCATAAGTGTGTATTGAGAGGGATGAATAGAGAGCTTTAATTTTAATAACTGATTTCCTTATGCATATATATAAATTATACAGGGCAAAAGTCATACAGGTTAGGGACTAGAGCACTGCCAGAAAACAGAATTGGTAGAAAAGCAGAATCCATGTACTGTACTGCAGGAAGAATGAAGGCCTTACAGAGGCTCACTTGGGTAGTTAAACTAGAGTCATCATGCTATAATGAAAGACCCCAAGTCTGTGCAGAGCCCTTCCCTGTCAGTGTAAATCAGGCTTCCCCAACTGTGCAGGTGCCAGATGTGTTGGACAAGAACTCCCATGACCTACTCAGCATGGCTGGCTGAGATACTGTAGTCCCAACACAACTGAAGAGTGCTGGAGTGGGGGAAGCTGGTATAGATACTACAGGATAAAACAGCCACCAAGGTTCTGACTCTGCCTAGGAGGATTCTTTACATTCTGAGAGACTCATGCCCTTAGGAGGCCAGGTATTCAGAAAACTAATGTTTTGGCAAGAACAGCACTGCTTTCTTACTAAAGTCTCCTAAATGCAAATGCCTGATGAGTGGAATTCCAAAATAAGCAGCAAGAGTCACTGTGGAACGTGGGGGGAGAGAGGGGGCAAAAGTTTCTGGTAATAGGGGAGCAAACTGTGAGAAGTTCTGAGCCTGCCAGGAGAACAAGAGGGCAGCTGTGGGTGAGAAAACAAAACACCTTTTGTTGATAGTCAGTCTCTCATCCAGTGCTCGAAGCAACACACAGATACAAACAAAGAAAAAGGTATCGCTCTACACAAAATGAGTGAGGAAACAATGATAAAAAGCCCAACTCTACTATACTTGTATCTTTACTATGGGTGGTGGTGGTGGTGGAAATAGAATTTGGAAAAGTCACTTTTTAGACTATCATGCACAGAATTCTCGGTCAGCATGAGGATTCTGGCCATTGTAATCTAAACATGATTACCTTCTCTGCCTACAACAAACTCTGGAAGAATACAGTCTGCCTGTTGTATATGCGGGGGTTCCATTCCAGAAACCCTTGTGTAAAACAAAATATGCGAGTGTCGCATCCCACTGTAATCAGTGGATGCAATGTGCACACATCTGTAGCAGTGTGGTTGCATGCCCTTCACATCCATTTACCATAATGGAACATGACACTTTGCATGACCTTGCATTTGTGCGTGCAGAGGTCACACCAGGAGGGGGTGCACTGTATAGGAATTATGAACCCTTTCAGGAATTAGATGCCTTTAAAAGTGGGTAGGCAGATTCTTGGAACATGATGGGTATTAGTTGTGATGGCCAATTGAACCTGCATGTTCAGTGAATCTCTGAGTGTGATTTGCTAAAAGGCAACAGTGAAGGAAGACTGTGGCCTTCATACCTACTTGTGGTATTCCCAGAGTTGCCTAATTGTTCACATCTGGGAAGCAAAATAGTGGACTAGAACAGTTTTTGGTCTGAGCCAGTCAGGTTCTGCTGAAAGTCCTCTTTATTTACTCTAGCCTCAAGCCTGGCAAAGTTACTTCAATGAACTACAACTTCCAAAATCCCCACCTCCCCTGGATCAAGGGGGGAAAAGGTTTGTCAAGCACCCAGCAGTCACAATGCATGGCTGGTGGCTGGCTACATTTGGCTTAGTGAGTCATAAGTTATGTGGATCTGAATGAAAATATTGCACAAAACACCCACTGTTAAGCAATAAAGATCCAGAGTGGTGTAGTGGTTTGAGTGTTGGGCTATGATCCTGGAGACAGGGGTTCAATTTCCTGCTTGGCCATAGAAACCCACTGGGTGACCTTGGGCACATCATACACTCTCAGTCCCGGAAACCCTGTGTTAGGTTCACCTTAGGTTGCCATAAGTCAGAAATGACTGGAGGGCTCACCACCACCACCACCACAGCAACAATGTGCCAGAAAAAGGAAGCTTTAGAACTTGGCAGAGGAATCATGTGGCCCTCCAGATGTTGTTGAACTGAAATTTCCATCAGCTTTTGTCAACATAGCAATGGTGAGGAATGCTTGAGTCTTGCAGTTTAACAACATGTCCTCCTTAAAGTGGAGTTAACCACTAATCTATTTCAGCAGTTGACAAGAGGAATAACCTGATAAAGTGAGGTTCACGGCAAATCACAATTTGGTACTGCTGATAAGATGAGAACATTTTGAAGTCCAAAGGGCTGGGCAGATCTACAAATGTTTAGTGGTTCATTCCCAGCAAGCCATTCACTCCCTCACAGGCCTGGCAACAGGTAACTTCCACAGCTACTATCTCTTCTCACCCATCAAAACCTATATCACGCCTCTGCAGAAGTGTTTACAGAACAGCCAGATGTCATGGCAGCCACCCTGAAAGGTGTCATCCTTACTCCTTCCCCACAGAAATGCACACTGATGGCTTGCTTTCACTACCTATCAGTCACAGCACATTAAGCAGTCTTTCAGCCTGCTAGTTTCTCCCATGGCCATTTCCAAGGTAAGCATCATCAAGGAAATTAAGGTTTCTAAAAAGAAAGGGATTACATAGCAGTCAACTTGCAAGTGGACTTTTGGTTCAAGGCTGTCATGCAACCTTGGACCAGTATTCTTTTTCAGTCTAACTTATTACACAGAGTTGTTGTGAGAACAAAATATGCTATTACTGTAGGAATTGCCAGGTCAGGATTTTCTTAAGCTCTGAGATTTCAGAGCCAAAGCCTCAGATCTACAGATAACCCCTTGTGATATCAAGAACATGGGCCCTGGGGATGTTGTTAAGCATCAGCCATAATGAGCATCAATCACAATTGCACAGAGTCTAACGCCAAGTCTAACTAATAAGGAAAATACACACACACACACACACTTTTTAAGACGACACTGTCACCCTGAGATTCTTCCACTTTGCCCTGAGGACTAGAGAAGAGAGTCCAGGCCCTGAGATCTGGAAAAATTAGTTACTGTGTATTTTATTCTGAGTTTCTTGAGGAGGAAGTAGTGTATAATTATTGGCAACCATAGTGGGCCTAGGTGGCAATTTTCTGTCTATACAAGTCTACAAAGTGCCCAAAGCACAAAAAATGGAGGAGGCTAGAAGTCTACTTCTGGTTTATAAAAAGTGGTTCTTGGATTTTAAAAGAAATGTTAAAATGGTGTGAGGACCCCTATTTAGCTCGTATAGAGGGACTGGAGATAGTGGACATTCCTTTCTCAGCTAGCTGGGAAGGGGCATGACTTGGAGGGGGAGGCAAGGCTGAAATGAACCTCCACGGCTGGATAGGGGGACCCTCCAGAGGCCAATGAGGCCCTCTGGCCAGAGATTCTCCTCTCCGGCTGTCACACTTTACTCATATTGTATCCCAAGTTAACAAAATTAAAAATGTTAGTGACATTAATCAGGAGAACTGGGCCTTTCACTGCACTAGCTTCACTGTGGCTGTGTCTCTTCCTTGTGGCTTTGTCTCTTCTCTTGTGACTGCCTTTGAAAAGCAGGACCCTTTCATACTTCATCGTTATAGTACTATGATTCCACCTTAACTGCCATGGACGTGACCTGTGGAATCGTTGGATTTGCGGTTTGATGAGGCAGAAGAGATCTCTGTGGCTCACTATTCTAAATGCCCCTCCCTAAATGGCAAATCCCAGGATTTTGTAGAATAGAAACATGGCAGTTAAAAGGGGAACCACAAGGCTATATTAGTAGGGTGAAAGAGCAGGAATGTAATGAGGCCTGCTCTCCAATTCTCCTGATTTGGCAGAGACAGTCCCAATTAATTCTTTGTCATCCCACTTTTTCAGCTACTTTTAAAATGTCTCAGTTTTTCCCTCCTCTTTCCACTTTTTTGCTTTATCACCAGCTTACTTCAATTGCTGCAAACTGCAGCAAGGGCAAGATGAGTCTTGTCCTTCCCAGTAAGCTCAGGCAAAATCAAATTGCTGCAGCATTTCCTGTCTTGTGTGTTCTTTCTTATTAGGGTTAGGCAATGGGCTTGAGGCAGGGTTTGCGGTCTTGGCCACACTTGACCACACTTGATGTTGCTTGGTTACACATATCCCAGTTTTCATCTTTGAAATGTTTGAAGGGGGGTGATGTAAGTTTATTTTTGTGAAAACAAAATTACCTTTGCATGAACACTGATTTCAGATCAGACACAACTGAACCAAAACTCCCTAGAGTATGTGCATGATAACAAGAGATCAAAACAGAGAATCTCTCTCTCTCTCAATCTCTCTCTCTCTCTCTGTGTGTGTGTGAGAGAGAAAGAGAGCAAGAGCGAGAGAGAGATGTATCTACTTTACACAAAAGAAATAAATGCAGTATTGGTTTCACGTGGCAACAGTGCTATAAGAATGCATGAATAGAAAAAGAGCCATAATGGATTGGACTGAAGACTTATCTACTCAAATATCACAAACACAGAGCATGAACATAATAAAACCCTCCAAGTTGTATTCCCCAGCAACATGTATTCACTGTAGAAGTGTATGAATACAACATAACCTGCCACACATGGATTTCAGTAGGCCAGTTGTTCTTGTCTGTTCCATCATCCAGTGAGAGCTCTTTCTCATCTTCTTTTCTGGACTAATAGATTTTGGGCAGGTAAGAATATACATATTTTTCTATAAGGTGCATCAGTATAAAAGCACTCAGACACATTAGTAGCTGCAAAAAAAGGTCTTTCTTCTCTTTTGTTTCCGTCTTTTGCATCATCATCCATCACTTTAAAAAGTAACACCATATATTCCAAAGGCATAAGCTAATATCCCTGTAAATGTTTAAGGCAGTGGATTCTCCCTGTCTGGCCACAGATTTTCTTGAGACAAGGCAGTCCAGCTGTGAGATGATGCCATCCCTTTGGAAGAAAGATAACCCAGTACCAGCAGATTTCCAGTGTATTTAAGTCTTTAGTCTAAGTTTCAAGTCAAATCTCAAGTCTCTACCTTCAAGTCTCTACCTTCAAGTCTCAAGTCAAATCTCAAGTCCTTGAAGATACCTTCAAGTCAAGGCTCAAGTCAAGTCTCAGGTCTGGGAGCCAACTTTATACCCCAAACTATATTCCAGAATTTCTGGATAGAGTCAAATAAAGTCAGTTTTAACAATTTAAGCAGAGTTGGGCTCTCCACATTTGCAATTTTGCCATCTGCAGCTTTGGAAGTAGGGAATAGGAAGCTTCTTACTTTCTCTTCTCAAAGCTGGAGGCTTTTGTGCCAGTGCGTATGTCAGCCGTGCTGCTCTTACTTCCCATTTCTGAAACTGGAGGATTTTTCAGATGTGGGAAATAGGATCCTTCTTACTCCCCATTACTGAAGCTTCAAAAGCTTTAGAAAGAAGGATCCTTCCTCTTCAAGCCCATTGCCTAACACATTTACTTGTCCCCTCTGAAAAACGTGCCCTACACTCTGGGGTTGAATCTTGCCTTTTGCTCTTAGGAAAAGTTTTAGAAGGCTCCTCCGATATGCAGTGGGGCCAGGCTGCTGAGCAGACCTCAACACTGCCTCAAGTCCATTGCCTAACCCATTTGCTTTTCCCCTCTGAGAAATGCACCCACACGTTGGGCTTGAGACAGATTGCCATGTTACCAGTAGGCAAAAAGAGATGGAAGCGCTGTTCAAAATTGTAAGGTTCTGGATGAATGTGTTATGTTACTGAACCAAGAGCAGCAAGTCAATTACTAAAAATATACAAGTCTTGAGTCAAGTTGAGTAAGTGCATCATTTATTTCCAAGTCAAGTTCGACTTGAGTCACTGAAGTGACTTAAGTCTGACTTTAGTCCAAGTCAATTGACTCGAGTCTCCATCACAGTAGATTTCATGAATTAAATTTCCCAACTTGTGTCTTGAATGCAGTCAGCTCTCCCTATTTGCAGATCCTGTATCCACAGATTCAACCAATCATGGCTTGAAAATATTTTTTTAAAAATTGAAGAAGCAAACTTTAATTTTGCCTTTTTATATAAGGGATGCCATTTTACTACACCAATGTACATAATGGGACTTAAGCATCCACGAATTTTGGTATCCACAGGTCCTGGAACAAACCCTAGCAGCTACCACGGGCCCACTGCATGTAGAATCAATGTATCTGGATACTGGGAGGATACTGTCACATATGTCTTATAGATCACCATGAACACTTTAATTCAAAGCGAAAGGCTTACAAAGTAGTTGTTATTTTTTCCCCTAAATATTGCTAACACCCATTCTGTGTTTAATGCATATCTCTAATTCCAAAGACTGTCAAAAGGAGATTCTGTTCTGTGAAATCTCTGATGTATACCTTCAGGGGGGTGGGGAATACAAATTGAAAGCCTGCCAGATATCACATCTGCCTCTCTATGCACCTCAAAGGATGAAGCCAAACAGCAAGGTGGTGAAGAAGAGCAAACCTATAAATGAACATGGCGAGGGCTCCTTTCTCTCTTTCTGCCAATTAATTGTAGGTGATCTTTTCCCCCTGCCCTTGGAGGGTGCGGGAGGAGGAACAGAGCCCTCACACAATCTATTTACTGGTTGTCTGGCTGGCAAATGCAGTCTGCAACACCTGTGCCACAGACACTCACAGATGTACAAATCCGGCTGTTGGACCATTTGCAGATGGCACAGTGGAAAGGAGCACAGTTTCAGGTGCAACAGCACAGTGAAGGTGTCCATTTGTTCCCACTCTTCATTACTCAGTTCTTGTTCATAGGTTCTTCTCTAATGCAAGTCCTGTGCAGGTAATTCTAATAATCCTAACTGATACAGCATGAGCATAGAGAAGCGTTTTAAGAAGGAGATCTGTTCCTTGTGTGTCTCAATTCTTGGGGGCCTAGCAGTGCCCCTTGACCTGATATATCTCTGGATATTATGCTGTGCTGCTCATATTTCTACCATTGTATCTTAAGTTGTGGGTGGCTGTTATTTTTAAATCAAACTGGGTAATTTTGTCCATAACTTGGAGTCTCTGTTTCGTATGCGATATGTCGGTGGTGTGTAATTTTTTTTTCCAAACAGCTTCTATTATCTTTGGAATCCACAAAACAACAAAGGCGATAATTACAGTATGAAGATGTTATAATGTTTCAAACAAGCCTACAGCGGTGGTATTACAAAGAAAACGTTTGGTTTGCCTACAGCTTTTGCTGTGCTCAAAAGACGTCCCAATTATGCTTTGCATTTTAGCTGAAAACTTCTGTCCTTAAATGAAAGCAGCTTGTCTGAAACCTCTCAGAATTCTCCTCTTTTAATTTCTCTTGATTCTTCTGTGAATAAAAATGTTGTCCAAATGGTGGCTGCAGCAGGAGAGAATCCCCCTCCCTGTTACAAACTACGCCTGGCTTTGTGAAATAGGTACTTTTGTATTGGGGGGGGGGGTGAGAGAAGGAATGATGAGGGGGATAAATGTATGTCATTTAAAACCTCTTACGCACATCTGCTACTTGTCAACTCATGATCTTCCGATCCTTGAATATTTGGCAACCCTGTGATTTGCGATAATGGAATTACTAGAAAAAGTTATCAACAAAGACATTACATTATAAATGGGAATAGTAAGGCTTCTGATGTTTTAGAGATGAATGAACTTGGAAAAGGATGTAATGGCATTGAGGAGAGGAAGGATGGGGACCTGAATGTTGTAAAGCTTTCAGAAAAGCCACATAGGTCTTTAAATATATGGCCAATATAAGCATGATGTGAGCCAGATCCTAAAATCAAGTATGGAATCATGATAAATGAAGATCCGTTGGCATTACGGTCTGGATTATGTATGACTATTTAACATTTATACACCAGTACTAACCAGTAGACTAACCACTGTTCACTGTCTTTGAGCCTTGACTGATTCCTTCTATAAGGCAACTGAAGGGTGTAAATCTTTTGCAGCGAGCCGGCATGGCATAGCAGTTTGAGCAATGGGCAATGACTCCAGAGACTAGGATTTAAATCGCCGCTCATCCATGGAAAGCCACTGGGTGACCTTGAGCAAGTCATACTCTCTCAGCCTCAGAAGGAGGCAAAGGCAAACCCCCTATGAACAAGTCTTGCCGTGAAATTCACATGATAGGGTCATCTTAGAGTCTCCATAAGTCAGAAATGACTTGAAGGCAGACAACAACAGCAAGTGTTTGCAGGTTGGTGGGGGTTCCAGCCATGGCTAACAGTGATAAGATATTCTCTAAAACAATTGTGAATCAGTATGTGGAATGATGGGGTTAGGTAGTGATGAAGTGTACTGGTAAGTATAGCATCATAAAACTAGGACTTTCAGAGACCAGAATTCAAATCCCTGCTGTGCCATGGAAACTCACTGGATGACGTTGGGCAAGTCCCACACACTCTCAGTCTATCAAGATGACAGTAGTACGCCTCATCTTGCTAGGAAAGCGATAGAGTCACCATAAGTCAGATTCAACGTGAAGACATATAACAGCAATGAGAAATAACACAAGATCACAGAATTGCACTTCTCTTGGTTCATAGAAGAAGCTCTTCCTCTTGACCTTGAAGTTTCAATTCCTTGACTCTCCTACTTGGTTCATGATGACAACAAAACAAAGAAAATCAGTGCATGCGCACCCCTTCAGGTCAAATTCCCCAAATGTATGTTGAAAATAAAACATTCAGATAAATAAATAAAGTGTTCGCATGATGTGAGACTGAAGTGTACATTTAATTGTATTATTCTACTTGGATGGTAAATTATAAGCTAGGCTGTTTTTTTCCCCTTAGCCTGCTAGCAAAAATACTCCCTAAGATCTCTGTCATTGTATGTATACTGTCATTGTATGTACCTAAGGTATATCAAGCACTCCAGGCTTTGTAAAATGCATCTTGATTGGCAAAGAAAATGGCATTTTTGTGAGACGTTCTCATTTGATTTGGCAGCTCAGATGGTTCAAGGCCTTTTCGCCTCCAACTTTTGAAGGAATTGAACTGTTTTGCAAAGTACTCTGCTTAAATGGACATGAACTGCTTACCTTCACTGCCAATGAGATCATTTAGAAAATCAAAACAAAAGCAGAACTGATCTAAAAGAATGGAAGTGATGACACAAGTTCTTAAACCTGGAGATGAGATCAGTGTCATAATCCAGTGGATCTCCTTTACAGTGAGAAAGTTAACTAGTTAGAACCCACACATCCTTCATATTTGGGTGTTCCTATACTCACAAATATAATGGGATTCAGGAGAGAATGTAGCCCCATATTATGCACATTTTCCCCAGTAGGAGCTCATGAAAAGTTTACAGTTTAGGTGGCTTTGTCCTTCTTTCTAACAATAATGCTTTTCATATGAATTGTGCTAGGATAGTGGACTGCATGTTCAGAAAGGTAAATTTCTTGTATTTATCTTCTATTCTGAATTTGTATTATCCCAGCCACTCTCAAGACATCTATGCCCAAGCCTCTTAAGGGTTTTACTTTCACTTTTACTTTCAAATTTGTATTGGGGAATGGTTAGACCATGATGCGATCAGCAGAAAAGGTAGAAAGAAAGAAAGAGAAAGAAAGAAAGAAAGAAGGAAAGAAAGAGGGAGGGAGGGAGGGAGGGAGGGAGGTTTGACCATGATGTAGCCAGGAAAAAAGAGTACAGAACAGTCACAAAAAAAATCAAAGAACCAAGTAGAAAGCAGATGAAGTAACAGTCTCTCTGATTCTGTAGTGATTTCTCTCTGACACTGTTGTCCTTGACATATTATACAACTCAGAGATGAGCCTATTGTTTCTCCTTGCTTTTTTTGCAAAGTCTATAGATGGACATAATTTGAATCAGATATTCTCTTGCATAGTCTTCGGTTAATTTGCATCGCTTCAAACAAATATCAGAAATTATGGCTTGTTGCATTTTTCACCAGACTTATGACAAAGGGAGATCTCATCCCTCCTCCATCAAGGCTGAAGGCAAACCAAACCTTTGCACTTGAAAAAATGTTCTTTGGAGACATGAAGGGCAAGTGTATGGTCCTCCAGAAACTATTGTCCTCCACTTCCAATCGTCTCTTGCCAATATGTCCAACTGTTGGGGATGATGGGAGCTGCAGGCCAACAATTTCAGAGGCCCACAATTTTCCACCCTTGTATTGACATTACAGACATAGTCCCTTACAGTCCATTGGGGACTACACCATCTTGCTAATGGATTAGGACAGAACTGCATTGTGCAGCAAACTTTACTGTTGGCCAGTAAATTTCATATTATTAGCACCTTTTTGGAGAAATTTTCAGTGGAAAGCAGCATGTGGGATTTTCAGTGAGAAAAGAGAATAGGTTAAATTTGTGCCATGCTCTTGATAATCCCCATCTCATGTTGCTGTGGCTGTTGTTTGGGGGTCGGAGAAGAGGAAGAGTTAAAGTGCAAAACATCTGGAGTGCCAAAGCTTCTCCTCTTTTGTGTAAGAGCCTGGGACTATCCAATGAAGCTAATGGTGGGAGCTTTAAGATACTCCAGCACTACCACACAGTCAGGCTATGGAACGTGCTACCTCAAGCTGTAATGGTTTCCATCAACTTGGATGGCTTTCAAAAGAGAGTAGAAAAATTCATGGAGGATACAGCTGTCAGTGGCTACTAGTCATAACGGCTCAGTGTTTCCTTCAGGATTTGCAGTATTATATCTCAACACTAGCTGTGGGGGAACAAGAACATGACAGGACTGTTGCCCCTATGTCCTGCTTGTGGGCTTCCTCTAGGCACTGGAGGAACAGATCTTTGGTCTGAACCAGTGGGGCTGTTCTTAACTATCTTCAGGCAGATTTAGTGTGAGTTTTCTTACAGCTGTACTCAAGCTAGCTCCCAAGTGAGTAGCTAATGCCACCGGAGATCGTGCTCTGACGTTAGTGGAGCAGTAAATTTTTTTAAAGAAGTGAACATTAAAGGTGCTAAATCCTATCCCCAAAATAGCACCTGGGACTGCTCCTTCAAAGTTTGGATTAAAACCTGGAGCAGTTTACCATCCCAGTGACGTTAGAGCCACCAGCCTCCACTGTAAAATACCCTTAATTTCCCCAGTATAAGTGAGGTGGCGTTGAACAAGAGGAGGCAGGACTCATGAATGTTTCAACATTTGAACATGCATGGATATTAACTAAGTAATCTATTTTGAGCTGATGTACTCTAGTGGAGTTGGCCTAAATACCCTAAAGGCACCAGATCCTGTCTGATCTTGGAAGCTAAGCAGGGTCAGCCCTGGTTAGTATTTAGATGGGAGACTGCCAACAAACACCAGGTGCTGTAGGCTATATTTCAGAGCAAGGAGCTGACAAAACTACTTCTTGAGTATCCCTTGCCTAGGAAAATCCTGTGAAATTCATGGGGTTGCCATAAGTCAACAGGCAACTTGAACACATACACACATACAAACACATACATGCTAGTGGTAGGAAATCCAAGGACAGATTGTGCAAATTGATGTCTAGTCACACAACGAGAATTATCTTCTCATGTCTTGCCTGCAGGCATTTTAACAGTGCCCTAATCTGTGTTTCCGTGTTCTTCCCCTCCCCTGAGCAGATTTGGGGTTGAGAACAGTGGGCTGAAGGAAAAAGGGGGGAACTGCTACTGTTGATAGAAGGATCCTCTTGGATCCAGCCCCTGTTTCCACTACAGCGGAGGGCAGGGCAAAGCTAAATGAGAGCAGTGTAAAGATGAAATTGGTCTGAGTCATCAGCAAAAGTGAGCACTGACATAATGAATAGGCAAGCCTCACTTGGCTTTTATAAAAATCAGGAAGTTATCATTAGGATTCCTAAACCCCAGGGCCTGCCCTCTCCTGTCTTCAGAGCAATGAGGAGGAATCTCAGCACAAGATCACTGACTTGAAAGGTGTGTATATTTGTATATATGTATTTTTCCTCATTTGTAAGACTTGGGCCATTTCCGCACCTCACCTCACTCCTGGGATGATCCACGTACATCCTGGCATTGCCATTCCCAGGACAAGAGCGGTTTACCACCACTCCCTTCCACACACATTCCTCGGTGGTGGAGGAGTAGGAGCATTAACTCCGCTGATCCTTCCACATTATGGTGCCCATAGTGATGCTTTCTCCCCACCCTTTCCCCGTCTCACATCTCCTGATTGGTCACCTTTTTTGGGGGGCCTTTTTTCCTAGTGGGTGGCATTGGATGCATCTGTGCATCCATGTGTCAGGGTTCTTGGATTGACGATGGGAGCTGGTGCAATGGAGGAACTGCACACCATCAGGTGATGGGATGGTCGCGCTTTAGGGGGTCAATAACAGACTTTTTGCATTATTGACATAGGGTGTGATATGGGCAGGTTAGGGGCAGTTGGCAGCAGGATAGTGACAGGTTACCCATGATGTTGTGCAAAAGCACGGCTGCTGAAACTGTGATTACCTATCACAGTGGCTGGTGGACATGGCTGTGCAGAAATGGCCTCGGTGTTTTTTGTTTGAATGGCATTCTCTGTGCAACTGTAGTTGATGCTTAATGCAGTCATGCTTCATGATATCACCAAGGCCTGTCCCCTTGTGAAATCCTCTGGTAACATCATCAGGGCCATCACTCTGACATCACAAGGGATCACCTCTTGGTCTCAAGTTTTGGCCCTGAAATCTCAAGACCTGGGATAGTCCTGACTTGACAACCTCAGTGATCATCTACATGTGTAAGGAAGTCCTCCAGAAGCTTCCTAAGCCAGCAGTTCAAGACTTCTAACATAGGAGAACCAAACCTACTAAGACATTTATGGCTGGTGCATTAGATAAACCAGTACATTGCCTGTTGCTCTTAAAATGTAGCCTGCACTGTTGTCTTCAGATATATTCTAGAGGTTTTCAGTTACAGTGCTGAGACACTGCAGTTAATAGATGGTTTTATTAGATAGATTCAAAGCTCTGCGTTGGCCTTCTTGGGAGATAGACCAAGATGTTGATCAGGCCATGGATAATGTAGTTGTTAACGATTTCTTTTTTAAAAAGGAAAGGGGGAAAGAAACATTAAAAGCTATTACTCCTCATTGAGATAATTCTGGCAACATTATACTGTACAAGTGCACCTTTTGTGTAACAACAAAATGACAAAATTGAAATGTTAAAAGTAGAGTGCCTGAACAAAAGCCTGTGAAATCATTTAGACAAGATCATTGTCCTGCCATTATAAAAGAACAGGGGAGTGACAGAATGGGACACAGGCAGAAAAGAAACCAGAGAGGCACTTGTCACAATAAGGTAAAGAGGATTCCTCTTTGTTCCATCTATCCTACTTGGAAGGATTTTTGGCTAACGACAGAGCACCCTCCTCTGGCAGTTTGCCCAAAATGAAAGTCTTCAAATTAGAGACTGAAAGTCTTCTTTTTTAACAGGGCACTGGGCCTCTTTTACAGCTTGATGCCATGGCTTTGTTTTACTGCACTTTGAGTGATACCTAGACACTTGTGTTTGCAATCAGATACATGCTTCAAGTAGTAAGGGCATACCGCTTGCATTATTTTGTGGTGTAATCACTGCTACAGGTAGTGTTTCTGAGCTTCTTGCCCAGACCACACTGTGTTGACTAGCATGGCTGCTGTCTGAGCTGTGTTGAAAATAAAGCACTTAACCTGGGAGCCAACCAAGCTTTCCATAACTCTTTTCTTTCCGTCACCAGGCCTTGGTTCCCCCTCTATGCCTTTCTCTTTACATATCACTCTCCTTCCGAACTCAAAAAGTCTAAAGAGAGCAGCTGCATGATTGTAACAGGGGAGAGGGAAGACATTGGGTAAATCATGAGGGTTAGCATCTTGGGGTCTTGTAGCTTTAACAAGACAAGAGGAGGATTGATGGGAAATAATTGGGAGTGGAGGGGGAGGGATGTTCTGTCCAGAGTGGGGAGCATTTGGAGCAATGGCAAAGATGGAGCCAAAAGTTATGCTGGGTGTGGAGTTACTACCACTTAGAATTTGGTTGCAGACACCCTTAAAAGGAGCAGGGATTTGTATACGTTGGGCTGAAAACAGAGATAATTATGTGCTAAGATAAAATAAATTCTGTGTAAATTAAGAAAATCTGCGTGCATTGATTATTTTGCATTATTCTCCTTCTATTCTGAGGAAAGAAGGAAAGAAATTTTCACAGCATGGTGATCCAGGAGTATATAATGCTTTCCCTGCAACTGTGATTTCACCAAGCATTGTGTGCCCACTTCAGGTCTGTCCTCAGCACAACAATAAAGTTGGCAGCACTGATGTGGTAGGACACACATTGTATTAACTTCCTGCAAAGGAAGCAGATGCAATTTATAAATGATAAAAGGCATCGTGGAGAAAGGAGAGACAGAATATATCTAAAAGATATCAGTGTAGCTTCTTACATACATCCAGCATGGACTCTTCTGCTTTTATTTGCCTCTTTCCCATCTGAGGAAAGTGCAGGGTGAAATCAAGAAAATAAACACATAGCAAAACCTGGACGCATTCTGTAGGTGCTAAAAAGATGCTGTTAGTCTTATTGTAGCATCTGCAGCAAAAACAGAGAAAAGTTGGAAGTTACTTTTTGCAAGTAGGACACACAGATAATTTAGTGTGGCTGCAGAGACCTTTTAAACAGTCATGGCTAGTGGCATCCATGTCAGTGCAGTGGTGCTCTGAGTTTTAGCCCAGACTTTAAGGGCACTATCCAAGATGATAACCCTTGCTCTACAATAGGTTTAGCACTTTGGATAGCTCCTTCCAAGTTTGGACTAAAGCCAATCATGGATTCACCACCCCACTGAGATGGGAAGAATCTTACAACCACAGCTACCTGTAACATTTCAGAAATGAAAACTGAGAAAGATGTGGCCAGGCAACATCAGAGTGTGGTCAAGATGGCAAACTTATGATTGAGGAAGGATATACTAGCTCGGAGAGGCTGCAGCAGTTTGCTTTTGGTCTGAGTCTACTGAGAAAGACAAAAGTCTGCCCCTTATTCTCTTCTCCTTTCTGTTAATTGAGTGCAGTCTACTTTTGCTCTTTGAACTCAGTTTGCAACAAAAAACACAAGCTGAGGACCAAGGAGGGAAGCAGGAGGGGGAGAGAGAAACTGGGACATTTAAAAGTTGTTGAAAAAGGGATAACTGGGGATTAATCAGGAATGTTCCTGCCAAATCGGGACATTTGGAGAGTATAGTGTTTATGATGGCAACATACTATGGGCTATTTTCTTCAAACATGAACAGCGAAGAAACAGATATGAATTCTTCCTCAAAATGTGTTCATAGGAGCCTCATTTCAGTGCTGGGTCCAGGCAAAAAAGAACTGGAATATCAATATAAGAAGACACATTTCCCATTTAATATGTGCTTCATAGATTTGGGGCCTGTTCACATGGCAAAGTTTTACAGCTGGGTTGTTGTTTTTTATATAGCTTACAAGAAAGAATTTGTATTTCTCCTCAAATAGTTCTTTTACAACGGTGTAGCATGACACTGCCTATGCCTATTCGCTTCCAAGGAAGTTCCATTCTTTTCAAGGTGAGTTTTGCAGTCTGAAATGGAAACTGTGAGGCAGATTCATCCTGCCAGCTCTTGTCATTTGTTCAAGAACTTTACTTCACTTTTCCCTTGGGAATGAAGGCAAGCTGCTTTCAGTTTTTGAACCTCACTGACATATACAAGAGAGAAAGAAGAGGCTGCAAGCAGGAATGAAGCTAAGTAGGCCCACATCCTGTTCTTCTGTAATACATATCTACTAAACTCCCCGTGATGGATAAAGCCAATTGCGTGTGCCACAGAAGTGTGAAGAAGAAAACATTCCTAATATGACTGTTCTGAAATGATCATCTTGCTGCAAAGCCTTTTGTTGATCTACGAACTGATGAACTCAGAGCCTCGCCGTGTGTTAGGAAGGCTGGCTTTTCCCTGTTGTGTGCTATCCTCAAAATCAAGGCAGCTCTAGGCTTTGTCCTAAAACTCCATGAGGCATGGGCAGCCCAGGGGCATTCTCTTTGATTAGCGCTGCTTTACTAAACAAACGGGAACACTGGATTGCAATAACAGACCTAAGCAACAGACCGAATACTAAATGCCTGCAGTGGTGGGATACTTTGCTGAGCCATATACTGTACAAGGAGCTTTTGTCATAAGGATTGACCCAAAACATTTGGTCCATAAAAAGAGTTACAGTCTCAGGGACTCCTGGCAGTGATAGCTTTAATGCAGGATTTGTGTCATGGTGTAAAACAAATGACTTCAGACGTTGCACTAAATGGGCAAAAACAACACAGGAAATAGCTTGATATAAAATGAGATACATGCCAGCCACCTATGCACAGGGGCCCAGTTTCAAGGCAGAAATGAACATATGTCCTTTGGCATCACAGTACAGTTGGATGCATGCAAAGCTTTTACAGCTGTGAATAAGAATATCGAAGCAGGAGTATGGAAGCCTCTCTGTGGTGTTTGATCCATATTTTGCCTGGAAGTTTCTTCTAGTTGTGGGCACTCCTGCTGTTGAAAACAGTAACAACTTGCAGAAGCTTCTGTATGTCAATCTTATCTTTAAAAGAAAATATTACTCAGGCCAGAAATGCTACTTCACAGTCATTGATTGAGTTCTGCATGGTATTTTGATAAATCCGATTCACTTTCTGTTAATTAATTTGGATATATTAGCAGTGGCATGACCCAATATTATTAGGGAGCATCTCCATCTTTTCAGCTATTCTCAAATGGACCCTATAATTTCATCTATGATATATTCTGAAGCATAAGGAGTAACCTTAACTGATTACACGTTGCCTTGATGTAGCTGTTTTCCTCCTCCTGTCACAGACAGGCTTTCCTTATTCAACTTTAGAAGGTAAGCCAGCAAGTGAGATGGGAGGAGGAATGGATGACAGCAGAGAAGGGGCAAAGTGAATTTGGGTATGAGCTTTTCCCACAGGGTAGATTTCTAAAACAGAAATCATTGTAAATCTCACATTAGCATCCCTATCTAAAACATGTTTGAACCTATTGATTTTTATATACCTTAACTGTTGGCTATAGATCCAGGTCTGCCCTAAAAAACTGATATGCTGGGTACCTTAAAGTTTAATTATTTCAGACCATTGTAGTTATGCATTTAGCTTGAGCAGTAGACACATATGTTTGTGGCATTAATCCTGTAGCTGCCATTTCCCAAAATGGTTGACAAATGTATGTAATATGGGATAACTCACGTAGAAATCTAATTTGGGTGGCAAAGTGCTTTTTTACAGTCAGGATAGATCAAAGAACTACTATTAGCTCATACAACCACCAGTAAGATGTGGTTAGTGCCACTAATAACAAGAAGAATGCTGGAGCAGATAGATACAAGTTCAAATTTCTCCCCAGCATTGAAGCTTACCAGGCGACCTTCAGCCTTTAGTCATCTCACATAGAGTTATTTGAAGAAAAAGAAAAGGGGGAACATGTATATCACCCCACTTTTGTCAGAGACAAAGTGGGATAAAAATGTTTATTTAATAACCAATGAAACCAGGAACAACATTCAAATATCCGTTAAAAAAATATAGGCAAGTACATTTCTGAACATGGGTTTGTTGTTGAAACTTACACAGTTCTCACGGTTTCATAAAGGACAGCAAATCACTGTGACCTATTTGCATGTGCAGATTCCTTTTGAACATCATGTTTTACACCTGTGCATGGCTACCAGTTCTTCTGATGAAAGCACATGGTTCTAAGATGGTCACAAAAAACACCACCTATGGCTTTACCGGTTGGACTCCAGTGGATCCAGTACTGTGTAATCTTGTTCCAAGGGGTGAATAATACTCTTACAGCAAGGAATGCTATTTCAAAATGTTGTGTAATGCATTTTCAGTATTTTTTTTGTATATTTTGCATTTTATTTTTGTACCTAGTCTCTAGCTTAAAGTTTGGACTGCCCAAATCCTGCACTAGGACCTTCCCAGGGAGAACAGTAGCATATTTAGAGTCTCTGCTTTACTTTCATCTCTAGGTTATGATTTCAGTTGTAATTTCTAGTATAATCACAGGTCTCCAGCAATGGCCATAGAGGTGGGACTGGGCAGGAGGTAGCTTATTTACCTGGGAACATGTTTGCAACTCTCTGGTGTCATCTATGGAAATGGTGTCCTTAACCTTCTCCTATGAGACTGTAAGTACAGCCATTGAATTCTTTTCCTTTAATGTACTGAATACATACTTTCCTCTTCTTAATACAGGTTGGAGAGCTTCAGGCCCTGAAGCTGAATTTGGCTTTTCTGGGGCCCAAGTGGGCCCTCAGGCCTTTCCAGACAGCCATGTCCTCTTATCCAATACAGCATCATTTAGTGATCTCCCAAGTCCTGAATTGTTTCCTCTCTGCCAGTGTAAACGTTTGAAATGCCACTCTTAAGGCTTAAAAAGATGAAACCCAGCAGCATCTTTGAGACCAGCTGGGAAGAAGAAAATTCTAGCAGAAACTTTCATGATAAAGATGACTGTGCTGAAAAATGTTCCTCAATGTGGCCTTAATAGGTGGGCTCAGGATTGGGATAAGTATTGTCAAATGGTACCCTATACTCTTAGACTATGGAAATTAGAAATGTAGGATGTAAATACAATTTATTTTATCTTTGGAAGGATTGTGAGACATGTTCCTGTTATCAACCTCTGTCTGCCCTCTCCTATCTATGTGGCTCACTTGATTCCCCCTCCCGCAAGCCATGCCGCTGGATGTCTTCATACTTTCTCCCTTTGATTCTGGCACCAAGCTAACCTAATTTTCATGTGATGTGGAAAGCAGTTCACATGGTCAAAAGAAGCTCTGTGTACACATTGTTTTTCAGAACTGTCCTTGGCTGCTGATTAAGCCAAAGCACTCGATTTCCTTGAATGATGACACTCACTTCATCATGTGGTTGGAGGCTCCTCACCACTGTTCCTCCTTATGGCAAGAATTCCAAAGCATCATGTGTTTTTTCAGGGATACCACTATAAATATAAAGACACATACATTTCATAATATTCATAATATTGCCCAAATCTCTGATATAAGTGCAGGAATGAGAAGGTTAAGGACAATCATTCCCATTTTGCTCATTGCAAGTTGTAGACTGGGAACAGAGAACATAGGTTGACATCCTGTTAGTGAGACATGCATGCTTAAGCCACACTATGCATGTGGGGTCAATTGTTGCCATGACACAACAGATGTATTCTGCTAATGGTAGTGGAAGTAGAGTTGTACATATAACCAGTTACACTTTGCTGTTGAACATTATACATTGCACATTGTGCTCAGGCATTGCACAATGACACCTAGTCATTGGTGTGCGCTGTGAAATATTCTTCATGGGGACTCCATAGTGGTGGCATATCACCACATCCTAACGTTTACACTATGCTGACAGGATATTGGATTGTAGTTATTCAGTCCTCCAGATGTTACTGGATTGCAACTCACTGCAGCCCAAGATAGTGGTAAAGGATAATGAAAGGGGCAGCCCAGCACTACCTATACATTCCTCAGTCCTTCTAGAGGTAAACCAGAATGTAGCATCCTACCCCTGGATATGGCAATTTCACTATGCCTTATATATTCCTTATTTCAGCAGGATACTTGGGACTGTTAGCTTGCCGGAAGGTGAACAATTACTGCATAACTTTGTACATTCTTTCCTGCCACATATCTCAAAACAGGGCTGGGAACAGTGTGTTCCTCCAAACGTTGCTGTACTGTAAAACCCAACATTTCTCATCATTGACCATACTGGATAGGGCGCACTGAAACTGCAGTTGAACATATATATGTGTGCATGTATCAGTGATGTAGACTGGAGTCAGTTGACTCAGACTCAATGACTTTACTTGAACTCAAGTCAGCAATAAATGACACACTGACTCAACTCGACTTGTGATTTGTATATTTCAGTGACCGACTTCCTGCCCTTGGTTCAGTAACTTAACACATTCCTCCAAAAACCTTACAACTTTGAACAGTGCTTCCATCTCTTTTTGCATACTGGTCACATGATGATCTGTCTCAAGCACAGAATGTGGGTGCATTTCTCAGAGTGGAACAGCAACTAGGTCAGGCAACAGGCTTGAGTCAGGGTTTAGATCTGCTTAGCAGCCTTTCCCAACTGCATATTGGAGGAGCCTTCTAAAATTTTCCTAAGAACAGAAAACAAAACTTGCCTCCAGAGCACAGGGCCTGTTTCTCTGAGGGGTTCAGCAATGGACTTCAGGAGGAAGGATCCTTCCTTCTAAAGTTTTTGAAGCTTCAGTAATGGGGAGCAAGAAGGATCCTATTCCCCACTTCCAAAAAAGCCTCCAGATTCACAAATGGAAAATTAAGAAGGATCCTATTCCCCACTTCTGAAGTTGCAGACTTTTTTGTGCCCACAGCCCATTGACACAAAAACCTCCAGCTTGGGGAAGGGGGAATTAGAAGGATCATATACCCCACTTACAAACCTGCAGAGCCTTGTATTGACCCTCATTGAGCCCCCCCACTCCACCACCACCTTCTTTTTTAATGTTAAAGTTGTCTCACAGACTTGAGACTTCGCTTGAAAGTATCTTGTAAGGACTTGAGACTCGACTTCAAGGAAGAGATCTGAAACTTGATTTGAAACTTGGAATAAAAAGCTTAAATATTTCACTGGTAGGTACCTTCAAGTTGCCTGTTGACTTATGGTGACCCCATGAATTTCATAGGGTTTTCTTTGGGCAAGAATACTCAGAGGTGGTTTTGCCAGTTCCTTCTTCTGAAATATAGCACCTGGTATTCATTGACAGTCTCCCATCCAAGTACTAACTCAAGCTGATCCTGCTTAGCTTCCAACATCAGATGGGATCTAGTGCCTTTAGGGTATTTAAGAGTATAAAGAGGGCCATGAAGTTCCCGACACTGTCTTATATCAAATCAAATATGCACCTAATATTATTCTGCCAGAGTAAGTTTGGCTGCTCTTTTCCTGACAAGCTAAACCACAATGTAGTAGCTAGAAATTAGCAATGGGACTGTGCTTTCCTTCATTTTCCCTTTCTTACCTCCTCCCTCCTTCAGAGCTTCCATCCTGGTCTAATTAAACTGTAGTTGATGTTACATCCAAAATGGAGAAATAACATTCACTTTAATGTCATTTACTAACGCATGATTTTAAACCACAGTTTGAAGCTGACTTAAATCCTGGTAGAAAACCAGCATTAAACTACATTGCTCCTATTTTGAGTGTAATATCTAACTATGGTTTAATAAAACTAGGACAGTCCTACTCACATAGTTCTAGTTGCTAAACTGTAATTCATCAGACCAGGACCTGAACTTTGGAACTACTGCTGCAACCTGGACTCTAAGCATAAGCTGGGAATGAATTTATCGGTTTATGAAACTGATTACTGAGTAGATGGGACACAAAAGCAGGCAAGTAACACTGAACTATGGCTTGCTCATTGTGTTTCTGCTGAGAACTGAAACTGTGGTGTGAATTTTTAACTATGCTTATTGCAAAGCATGTTTTTGCACTTGCAACTGGACAAGGCCTATGTATTTATGTGTGCAGAAAATTTGGATGAACTTTGAGGGTTTTCAAATGGAAGAAACTGCACAGAATCTATTGCTATCAATACAACTGGGTAAAGCAAAGCGATCACTCTTGATCTATTCTGCCATTCTCTACCTGCAACAGTTTATGGTTTTGTAGCAAAGCAAATAAATCTCTTTGACTGGAATTTTTGTTATTCAGGTTATCCTGGGGAAATGTGTGGAAGTGGCAGGATCAACCCTACTTTTAGAGAGAGTGAGGCAGCTGCCTCATGGAGCAGATTTGAGGTATGATGAGGGGGCACCATATTGTTATTGGTATAATATTGCTGTGTGTTTTGCTGCAATAGAGAAAAATGTGGGATTTTCTGCCTCAAGTGCCAGTACATTTTAATTGGACTTAGAGACTATATACCATGGTTTTTTGAGGAGAGGGGCATCATTTTCTGCTCTGCTGGAGAAATGATAATGTTTTGGATAGGCCCTGGAAAGTGAAGCCAGGCCTTCTTAAGGTGGAAGTGGAGAATCTTTGTTCTTCCAGACGTTTTGGATTACTCCTGCCATTATCCTTTTTCATTGGCCATATTAGCTAGGGCTTCTGGGAGTTAACATTCCCAAAAATCTGGAGGACCGAATTTTATGGATCCCTGTCACAAGGAAAGACCTGGCACAACTTTTGTTTTCAGGAAAGCATGGATAGGACCATCTCTAAAGTGCCCATCCTTCTGGAAATTAGACTGGAAACAGAACCTATGCACATGTCCCCCTCCCTTTTTTTTAAAACAAAGTCATGTGCCACAATCTCCCAATGACAAATTAGGATAGGCTGTCCATTTTGACCTCAGAAGCCTGGTTCAAAGTCATTGTGTAGCTTGAGGTGAAATAATGTTCAGCTCAGCTTCCTGGAGCTGCATTTGAAATACAATTAATTGACTGCTGTTAGTTGTCAATTAACATTTATTATCAATTAGTTCATCAAATTGATTAGTTGGCAGGACCTTAAAGCCTAAATGCACTCCTTTCCATTATAAATATGTCTATAAGAGTAAAAGCAACTTGCTAATTGATGTCAAACTGAAATTGCTTATGTTGGTCAAGCTAGAGAGGAGTACACTGTATGCAATAAACCTTATTCAATGTATTTTGCAGAAAATAACACAACGTTTTAAAGGGAAGTATCTTGTATGTAACTTGTTTATAAAAAAATAAGTTATTGGAACAGGTGGGCAAATTCAGATTTTATTCTTGCCATTCTTCTTGGACCTTTGAAAACACTAATAAGGGTCTCTTAGGACATTATGTTTAAATTTGTGTTCCCTTTGTAATATAAAGGGTGAATGAATACAGCAAATAGTTGCTTGAAAACACATGTACCGTATAGGATACATACATCAAGGAAGTGGCACTGGCTACAGCTCCCTGCTGATCATAGAGTTCTGGCAAACTCAGAT
The DNA here is from genome assembly GCA_030412105.1 of Cyclura pinguis. Taxonomy (NCBI): domain Eukaryota; kingdom Metazoa; phylum Chordata; class Lepidosauria; order Squamata; family Iguanidae; genus Cyclura; species Cyclura pinguis. The sequence goes on from CM059599.1 coordinate 239,921,703, forward strand.
TTGTTGCTGTATAATGCAGGCAAATTGCTCTTCAAAGTTATATCAGTTATATCAAACAGCTTTGTCATGGTTCCATTCTGGGACCATGTGCGTGGAAGGTACCAAGATGTGTTGCAAAGAGAAAATAATAAGGTTTACATTGGTACAATTTTGTAGTGTAAAGAGGGTACTTTGGAAACAGTAGCTGAAGGAAATGGACTATAGCACTCTAGGAGAGGATTCAGAATCCTCTCCGAACTACTATGTCCTTCAAATGTATTTTCAGGATAGTTTCACCTGACTGCTGTGCCAGTCCACTTGCACTTTTTGGAGCAGTACAAATGTACATCCCCTCCAGGAGCGAGTGTAGGCTTTAACTGAAAAAGTTACATTTTTTGTATACAACTCTCAGAATCCCCAAGCTAGCATGGCCAATGGCTGGAAATTCTGGAATCTGTGTGCTGCCTTTAATGCTGTGCCGCTCCTTTGTGTCTTCTCCAGATCTGGTTATCTACCGTAGCTGAACAGAATAATAGAATCATAGAGCTGGAAGAGACCCAAGGGGCCATCCAGTCCAACCCCATTCTGTCATGCAGGAAGACCCAAACAAAGCACTCCCAACAGATGGTCATCCAGTCTCTGTTTAAAAACCTCCAACAAAGGAGACTCCACCACACTCCAAAGCAGTGCATTGCACTGTATAATTGGCTCTTATCATCATGAAGTTCTTCCAGATGTTTAGGTGGAATCTCTTTTCCTGTTGTTTAAATCCACTGCTCCTTGTCCTAGTCTCTGGAGCATCAAAAAAAATGCTTGCCCCATCTTCCATATGACATCCTTTCAAATATTTAAACATGGATACCATGTCATCTCTTAACCTTCTCGTCTCTGGGCTAAACATACCCAGCTTTCTAAGCCAGACCTCACAGGGCATGGTTTCCAGGCCTTTAGCCATTTTGGTTGCCTTCCTTTGGACATTCTCTTAATTTGTCAATATCCTTCTTGAATTGTGGTGCCCAGAAGTATGCATTTTTGTCCTTCTACCCTCCTCCCACACTTTGAGCAGTTTTTTTTTCTTTCTAATTATAGCCTATTTCCCCCTTCCACATCTAGCATGTTTGTCCACTTGGCTGTTTATTCATTAACAATTCCTGCAATAAGCTCTTTGCTTTTTGAGCAGCTCCCTCTTCCCAATACTCTGGGCAAAGAGAGACACACAAGCCAACAAGTAATACACTGGGTAGCTGAACTGGAAAACAAAGGAAATGGTTTTATGACTGACCCATTGGGCGACTTTGGGCAAGTCACATTCTCTCAGCCTCAGGGGAAGGCAAAGGCAAACCACCTCTGAACAAAGCTTGCCAAGAAAACCCTCTGAGAGATTCCTAGAGTTGTTGTAAGTTAGAAGTAATTTGAAGGCACACAACAAGAACTACCACCACCACAAGACCTAGCTGGTCATTACGGTATGGATAGCTTGCTTTTCGTTCAAACACGGTCACCTCTGGACAATTCAGTTACTTGTGAGTTTAATTCACTTTGGAAAGTTTGTCCCAAAGGGTGTGTGTTCTACTTCTGTATCTCTCCTCAAGGTCTGTATGTCTGTCTCAGGTCTATATTAATAGTACACTGAGTCAATCTTCAGCCACATAAAAGCAAATCTCTGGGAGGGATTTATTATGCTCCCAAGTGATGCAATTGCTGTTGTTACATAAGCAGCATCTCACAGGCATAATTCTTCCAGTGTGTTATTACATCAGCACTATACATTTCTGCCTGAAATATTGGAAGTTGTTCTAGTTTGACCAAACTCTTTCTTTCAAACAAGGGGAGAGTGGGTAAGGTGAATGGGAAAGAGAAAAAAAATTCAGAGCTGGGGAAAAAATGTGTTGTTTTTTTTAAACTGCAGTTCCTACAATTCCTATTCCAGCATAGCCACTTGCCATTCTGGCTGTTGAATGCTGGGAACGGAAGTCCCCAAAAGTTAACTTTTCTAACTTGTAGAAGAATTAATCCATTTCATTGTCATGTCATCCCTGTTCTACAGACTAGCCAAGCTTTCAGTTAGGGAACATGAGCTGGTGGGATAGATGCTCTAATTTTGCACAAGGAAAAAAGAAAGATAATGAGCAATTTATTATTTGTACACTATTAACATTTCCACATGACTTCCAAAAGTAGCAATTCTCCTCCTCGCTCAAACACACACACACATCTATATCTACCCTGATTGTACAACACTCAGTGACATAATTTTAATAAATGGACAAAGTAGCTCGTTGCTTCATAGGGATGTGAATTACCTGAGCTGAAAGGTTGTTTGTTCCCCATGCCATTGTGAAAAGCCAGACTATTCCTGCCTGCCCCCTCCAAAAAAGGGGAGAGGGAGGAAAAACACCCCGTGACCTAAATATGGCTGAAAGACACACCATGTGACCCGCTTAGTGCTGCCTGTCATGGCCTGGAGCCACAGCGGGAACTCTATTAGTGGGAACAGCACAGATGCTACCAGATGGCCAACATATTGTCCAGAGATGACCCATGTATAATTGCAGAAAAGTTCAATACATTCAGGTTTTGAATTTAATTGCATTGACCACCTTAGCTTCTGCTGCTGCTGCTGCTGTACAATTTAATGTATTTAAGGTGGAAACTTGCCTTCTTTCTTTCTCTCCCCCCCCACCTCCCTCCCTCCATCCCTCCCTCCCTGCCTCTGAGTGCAAGAGGAAATCCAAGCACTGCTTTTAACTCCACAGATTTGTATTGTTCTGTGCAATTTAACACCTGAACGGACAGATGTGAGCAAAGCTGCTAGAGAATCAGAGAACTTCCTCCTTTGCTCTCCGCACCCCAGCGTTGCTTCGCTTAGGATGGATTTAATTCAGCAGCAAAGCTTTCCACTTCAGGAAGAGGGGCTGGGGCAGAAATGCTGTGAAGTGACACGCTTGTGGTGCAGTCTGTGGTGGACTGGCTAGAGGATTCAGTTCAGGTGCAGCTTTCTGCAGAACTCTGAAGGTCACTGGACCTCATAGGATTACTGTGAAGAGAAAGGAAATATGACTGGCAGATTACTGGTACAGTGGAAAACACCATTAATAACACAATTTGCTTTCCGGGCCAGCCCCATCATTAGGCGGGGGGAGACAGCTGCCACAGGTAACACTCGTGAAAAGACAGCAAATGGTTAGCTATTTAATTTGTTATTGCCCTACTTTTACTGACAGGGAGTGCAGAGGGATTTTTTGCCTCATGAGCGATAATGATTTGGCTGGTTTAAACTACTAGGCACCTTGACTTGGAGGGATGAATTTTTTCCTCCAAAATTTCTTCTCTCCCTCAGGTAGCAAAGTATCTTGGGTCAGACATGGTGATTTCATATGAGTATGAACAACTGAACTGGAATGATGAAGCTGTTTTCATGTCACATGTTATCTTTGTCTTTTCATTAATTTGGATGTCAAAAGGGAAGACAGTTTGAATACCCTGATTTCCTGCATGATCAGGGTAACGTGAGGACCGTAGGAGTAGGGGAAGTAGTGTATTATTGATGGCACAGCCAGACATTTGGTCTCACAGACCAGTTCAGTGGTGTACCTGAATGCCCCTAAAGTGAGATGAACATTCCTCTTTGCTTCTGAACTATAGGCAGGCATTCTTTTTGCTCCAAGGATCACATGTACTGCCATGTGGCCTATCTAGGGCTGCACAGACATGCCCTAGATAGGCCACACAAATCTCCTCCCCCTCTGGACACAGGGATGGGGAGGCCTACTGAGATGTGGGGATGGTGGGATGGAGATTGTTGGAAGGTGGTAAAGGATAGTGAAACCCTCCAGGCCACAAGGTTGAGATTTCCACAAGGTCCACTGTTCCTCTGTTCACAAGAAAGCAGTGATTTCAGAAGCATTAGGATGACTGGAAAGTGGAAGAACTGAAACCTGTTTCCAAGCACCAGTGGTTCCCAACTGAAATCACTGCCTTGGGGTTTCTGTTTGCAGTGTTGGAGCAGAAGATATGCCTTTATATTGCCATGGACATTCTCCCCATGCATGAGCAGCTGGATTGTGAGAAGAAGTGGTTATAGTGAGAACAACTTAGGGCTGGGACAGCCCAAAAGTTACTTGCATCGGTTCTACATTATGTAGACACCACCACTGATGGAACAGAATGATGCATGAGCCCCATGACATTATGCTGCGTATAGATATCCAGTGGTCATGGTCTCCCTTGTATCCACAATCCAGTGTTCATACATGTAACAGTTGTTTGGTGCAGTCAGTGGCAGTTGGTGAGAGAGTGAATTCATTCTGGGTTTTAGTCCAGACTTTAAAGGAGATGTCCAAGGTACACAACCCTATCCCCAAAGAGGTGCAGGACCTTGGATAGCTCCTTTAAAGTTTGGACTAAAACCTGGAATGTATTATTGGATCCACTGACATAGAAGCCACCAGCCGCACTGGATGTAGTGCATTACAATGGCAGAACCAGTTACCCACAGGGTAAGGACACTCGGGATAACTTTCAAGTTACTCTTTGCAGAACTCACACTATGTACGCTGCTATCTTGCATAACTATATATTCAGTCTTTCTGACTGAATATGTAGACCAACTGCCTCTTGTTTGTCTTCTAGAGGTGCTGAACTACAGCTCCCAGCGTTTCTAGACACTGGCCATGCTGGCTGAGGCCGATGCTCAGCAAAGTCCAAAATGTCTAGAAGGTGCCAGGTTTGGGAAGGCTAGTGAAAAGCTACACGATCCAAGACGGCAGCATGCAATAATATCAATATTGACTAGGAAACAATTTGAATTCTCCCCACAAAATATCTCCCAAGAGGAAGAACTGTTCAAAATATAGTTGAAACAAAGAAAATAGCAAAAGAAGGTCATTTCTTTTACACTTATAAAATTTTAAATTTTGTATAAATTTCCTGCCAGAAACACTGTGTTGATTCAGCGTGTGTAAGAATGAAGAGCTGGTTGCAACTGACACTTGCATATAATGGGAAATGGCACTGTCCTAAAGAAATAATGAAAGCTTGCTTTAGTGTGCACGTATCACTTTTTACACACGGCATGCTTTAGCAAATTAAATGCAACCCCCACCGCATGTGTTTTTGATTTGATCATTGCCTCTTTAAGGGTTTGGGCCCCCTGCCTGCTGTGCATTGTGATGGGGGATATTTAGGTTCTCTATGTAATAATGATAACTCGACATGTAGCCGATGAGAAACCTTCCAAGTGAATAGGGCAGACAGATCATTTCACATGTCACCAGCAAGTCCCCTTTTACTAACATTTCTTTTGAGAAGCTTGCCCTCCTTGTGACTTGCTTTGAAGAGGCCTGGACAGGTTGATTGTATTTGCATCACTTTTGTTAAAAGTTAAGGCCTGGTGTGGGTAGTGAGACAGGCGTAGTATAGACCCTTGCACAAAAGACCGATAGTGCTGAAGGTTATTCTGCAAATAAGAAGAAATAAGGAAGTGTTCTTGGCTTCTGGCCCGGTTTGTTTCTTTCCCTTTCCTCTAAAGCTATCATTGCTGATATAAAGAAAGAAGGCTACCTTTGATGGTGTACGACCTTTACATCATTCTCATGTCCAGCTTCACTCCTGCTTAGCTTTAGCAGGGCTGCAGTTTCTGATGCCCCTGTACCAGCAGTGCACGGCCTGTTGCTTCTTCCAAGTAGCTCCTACCAGCAGAGAAAAATGATATGTATCAGAATTTTAGTGAGAGGGAATGGAGAGAAGTCTGTTTGCACCTTCCTCCAGAGAGTCTCATACAGACCATGGTTTCCAGCCATATCTGTTATCAGGACGTCTCGAGATCATAGAGGTGGGAGGGGTATAAAGAAGACCCTCCAGTGCCTCCCCCAGTGAAAAAAAGAGAGTATCTGAATATGCATGTGCAAATGCATGCAGTCCCAAACCTCAAGGCAATTTCACATACGGCCTTTGAAGCTGGAAAAGTTGCACACTCCTAAATTACAACATTCACTACACCATAGGATTTTGAGTTTGGGAGCCAGTGTGATATAGTGGTCTGAGCACTGGACTATGAGTGGGACACCAGCACATGAGTGCTGTGACATGGAAACCCACTGGTTGACCCTTGGCAAGTCACACTGTCTCAGCCTCAGAGGAAGGCAAAGACAAACCACCCCTGAACAAGTTTTGCAGAGAAACCCCCCTGATAGGTCCACTTTAGAGTACCCATAAGCTAGAAATGACTTGAAAACCCACAAGAAACAAAACAAAAAACAAAACAAAACAAAACTACTGGCTTACAGATGCAAAACCACAGGTGACCTGGGGTGAGTGGTAAGAAAGAGCCCAGAGCCAGGATAAATTTTAGAATGTCATGTTCGGGAGCCAATCACGACCTGTAATTTACTATCACCCTCTGTGGGTAATTGATATGACACAGTTTTATTAGTCATACCGGTGAAGCACTGATGGGTTGGTAACACACTCTATAGCACGAGGCTTTCTGTAGTGTGTGATCAGAGCAGGAGGGAAAAAAACTGGCTTGCTGGCTTCTCCTGCTCAACAAGGCTGTTTGTGCAGCTGTGGGCCCTTGGACCCTCTTGATCCCCCCCCAAGATAAGATTGGGTGGGGACAAAATAGTGTTCTTCCAGTCTTGGAGTCATCTGGCATCTGGACTGCCAGATTAAAACAGGAGGCATGCTTGTCCAAACTCCCAAAGAGTGACTTCAGTGAGGAAAAAAAAAAGAACAAAACTAGAAGCCTCTGGCCACTTCTGGTTCCTAGGACTGATTGATTGACTTCTGGGCCTGACGTTGTCTGCAGTGGCAAAATTTGGCTTCTGGAACATTTGAAGTTGCCTGCCCCAGTGACAGAAGCCTGATCTGAAGGTGGCTTTTTGTTTTCCATGATGTGGTACACACTGAACAGGGGAAGACTGGTGACGAGATGGTCCTTCTTTTGATGAGAGGTCAGATTATGTATCCTGGAGACTGAGTTGGTTCTTTTAATGCATGCTTCTAAATCTCTAGCTGAATGTAAACTAGCTACAGAATAGGAAGAATCCAACCTATAATTCTGTTGTATCTTAGTGCCAGTTCATAGCAGAAGTATATATCCCACCTTTCCACCAATCAGTTCAGGTTGACATATATGGGAATTCTCCTCCTCCTGCTATCTGATGTCTCAAAAATGTAAGAGACCTGATTTTCTTCCAGGTCCACCATGAAATTAAGCTTTGAAAGCAATTGCTGTTTAGCATTTGTTTTCTCAAATGAAATGGCTATTTTTGTTTCAAGTTAGATATATTCACTTATTTCAGTGCAACCTAGTAACTGCTCTTCATCTAGTTTTACAAGTTTTTGTGCAAACTTGACAACAACAAATTAAAAGACTTGAGTAAGTGAATGGAACTATTCTGTTGAACAAGGATTTTATTACAACACAGGAAAAAAACCTTCTGCTTGAGATTGTTCATTTGTCAGTGCATGAATTACAATTTTATGACCCACTTTCTTCTTAAAAAACAAACTGGAAAAGATTGCTCAGCACCTTTCTCCTTTACTGTTCAAGTGTTTTGTAATTAACTGCATAAACCTTCCTAAGAGGCTATGGAGTGGTCCACCTTAATTTCAAATAGGTACCCCTTGCAATTATGTCAGCTACTTAAATTTATTTGCAGACAGTCAATTCATATTGATCATAACTTGACCTTACAGTGACCTTGAGCAAAGGTACTTTGCAACTCTTATAGATATTGTGATCAATACCGGTGAGTAATTGACTGTACCTAGTTACTGATAAGTGAAGTTTTTTTTTAAAGGTACACTATTTTCAGAAACAAAGATAATAACAGCTCATTTAGTCAACAGCTTGTAAAGGTTTCATATTGATGTACCAAGGTATAATGACAACCCCAGGCTTTTACAAATGGTGCAAAACAATGGGGTGCAAAGATCCAGGAGAGAGAATCATTATTTCCCCAACTTCAAATGCAAAATTTCATGATATTTATGACAAAGAATGCTGAGAACAAACACACTTACATTGCCGTGCTTGTTGCCAATGGAGCGTGTCAAACTGTGCCTTTTTTCTCTCTATCCATGAGGCAGGTCTCGTGAAATAAAATGTGGTATTGTTATTAATGTCCATGGGAAGGAAGTTGCTTTATACATATTTCATCACTGTTTGCTTTTGGAAGTTGGTGACTGAATGAAACTGTACCTCCCCAGGTATGTCCAACCGTAATCAGGAGAAAGAGCTTTGCTTGGTCTCAGCACATCTGCTACATGATGATAGGTTTCCCCCTCTCTCCTGCTGAAAGTTAAAAAGAAAAGATTCTCTCCCTCTGTTTTTTTCACTTTGCTTAAAACTCTACTGGGCTATGTGCTAGCAACTTGAAGAAGCAGGCAGAAAGCATTACGATTTCGAGTTGCTACTTTGAGCATCAGAAGACAGGAGCTGACTTCCTAAATGCTGTGCACTCCCAAGTTGCCCTGCTTTGTCAGGGGAGTGATTATGTTCAATAAGGTAGGTTTACTTTTTTCCCAAACCTCTTTGGAAGACTGCTATTGCTGATGCATGGAACTGAGCTGCGCACACATGCCCACACACACACACACACGGCCACCGCAGACCCAGATTGAAAGAAAAGCTATTGAAAAGGTGAGATGATATGCAACTGTCACTGGGCTGTGAACAACATCAAATAGCTTAAAGCCCTGTGGATCATACAATGGTTTGTGCTCTTTCTGTTAATTTGAACAAATGTTGTTGTTGTTGTTGTTGTTGTTGTTGTGTGTGCCTTCAAGTTGTTTCTGACTTATGGCAACCCTAAGGCGAACCTATCATGTGGTTGTCCAGGGGCTGAGTGTCTGTGACGTGCCCAAGGTCTCCCAGTGGGTTTCTGTGGCCAAACAGGAAATCAAACTCTGGTCTCCAGGACAGTAGTCCAATGCTCAAACCACTATGCCATGCTGGCTCGTATATAAGGGAAAAAATAGCTAAAAAACAGGTCACATAGCGAAGCATCTATTGCTCTCAGCCAGTTACCAGATTTCTTGGAAGGCTATTTTGTGAATGCAATCAAGGTTGGAGACCCAGCCCAATACCCCCACTGATTGGGGGCGTTGCCCTCCAGAGAAGTCTCCCTTAAATCCACAAATTTCAAGCATCACAGTAATTTAAGACTTCAGTGGAGCATTCAGAAATGCAGTTTAGGTATTCGAAGGAAAGGGCTGAGCAAGGTTACCAGGGAATGCAAGCCCAGCAAATAGAAGAGGTCTAGGTGCGAATAGTTTTCAGTGTCTTCCTGTCTGCAGTGCTAGAAATGTGGGAACAGAAGGAAAACTTCATTGGGGGCAAAATTCTTATTTGGGGTAAATAACACCTTCATTTTACACCTTTGCAGCTGTACCCTTGCTGCTCCTTGCAAAAGGACATCATAAGAAGTGGTTACAGGCCAATTCCTATGATACCACAGATTAATAATAATAATAATAATAATAATAATAATAATAATAATAATATTTATTTCTATCCCGACTCTCCACATGGATTGAGGCGGCGAACAACATTAAATACATTAATACATTAAAAACATTAAAAAACATACCCAATCCTCCCCACCCACCAATCCACCTAAAACCAACCCCCTAAAACACACAACAATCAATCAACTATTAAAGGAACAGCAAGACAATTGATGGGAGGCGGTGGAAATGCTAGTCTTGGAAGGTCTGTCGGAAGAGATCAGTCTTGACTGCTCTTTTAAAGCAGTCAAGACTGGTAATGTGCCGGCTCTCCTCCGGCAGGCCATTCCATAACTTGGGAGCGATAGAAGAGAAGGTCCTCTGGATAACCGTAGCCAGTCTAGTTCTGACTGGCTGCAGTAAATTCCTCCCAGAGGACCTTAGTGTGCGGGGCAGATTGTATGGGAGAAGGCGATCCTTCTCCCATGCCACATACTCTCCAACTGTCCATATTTGGCAGGCACAATACCAGTTCTCTGTCATTCTTCTTTTTCAGCTGCTTTTGTAATGTCCCAGTTTCTTTCTCTTCCTCCCACCTTCCCCCTTCCTGCCTTCGTCTTACTTCAATTACTGCAAAGTGAGTTTAAAGCATAAAAGTAGTTTTCACTCAGTTAGATCAGTGGGGGAAAGGGGGAGAAGGTGGTAGAATCTTGCCCTTCCCACTGGGTTCAGGCAAACTGCTGCAGCATTTCCTAGCCTGTCCATTCTTCTTCATTAATAAAGTTTTCCTTCTTGACCACACTCTGATGTTGCATGGCCACACGTGTTCCAGTTTTCATCTGTGGAATGTTGGAGCGCACGATGCCACTCCTTTTACATATTTCTTTCACGTCTGACTTGGCAACTGAGTATCTAGGGCATTCCTTCCTGGGGATAAATTTTGTCCCAGAGCCTTCAGTTGTATACTCTTTATCTATTGCATCTATTCCATATTATGTGTTCTGTGTTAAGAAGCCTGCAAAGATATCCTTATGTGGCAGTTGTGGGCCTTGACTGGCTTGAAACAATTTTCTTTTGGTTCTGTTGTTTTCTTGTTGTTCCTGTTCTTTTTCTTCTTCTACTGCTGCTACCAACCTTCCTTTTAAAGACAGAGCATTATTTGTGCCTTTGGAATATAAAGGCCAGATTTCTTATGAAGCCCTTTTGGACAGCTCAGCCCCTGGAAGCTTCTGTCAATGGGAAATGCAACGCTCCCTATTTGTATTCCAGGGTTGGTACTGACTGATTTGTATCCCAGCCTCCATACAAGGCAGTGTTAACTGAAGCCAATACAGACTCCTTTCTTAAGCCACTTGACCTGGACTCTGATCTATGCTTGTGTTGATTGCATCTTTCACAGACTGTCTCTTAGGTCTGTTATTCTTCAGTAAATTCTGCAGTGATCAGTAGCAAGTGGAAAGCGGACATCACAGATCAATCAGCGAAGAGTTTTCTGGGTCTATGGCAGATAGATGCTAAAGAAGTTGCCCATCCTGATCTGGTTGGATGACCTGTTCTAGTGAAGGCAGCATCTCTTGTTTTCACTCATTTTAATTGTTCAGTGACTTGCCAAAATAGTGGGTTGACTCACTGATTGATTTTACACGCCACCTTTCTTCCAATGTGGATTGCTATGTGGGAATCCTATTTTCATGTTCACTTTTCTGTTTTTAGTTGTATTGTTTTTAAAATTATAAGTACCCTTAAATCCCAAATTTGGGCTAAAGGTGGCAGATATATATATATATATATATATATATATATATATATATATATATTATATTACATTTATTATATTCCACCTCATTTCTAGCATACTAAAGCCATTCGCATGTATGCCTGTCATCCTTAGTCCACATGCAATTTGTCTCATTTCAAAAGAACATGTGCTTTTATATATTATATAAGTATATATTATCTATATACATTTTATACCCTAACTGCTTTCTGACTGCATTGATAACCTGGTTCTAAAAAGCTCTTGATAAGTCATTTGGTACAGATTACTGTTTCCATGCAGATAAGGAAAGATTGTGAGACAGTGTCATGTAGTGGTTTGAGCACTAGATTATGATTCTGGAGAGCAGCGTTCCACTCCCTACTCAGCCGTGGAAACCAATGGGTAATGTTGGGAGCATCACATACTCTCAGCTGCTGGAAAACCCTAGGATAGGTTCACCATAGGGTCACCATAAGCCAGAAAAAGACTATCCAGGAAGAACTGGATACAAGACTGATACACAAGGAGACACAGGCGCCCTTAGACAAATTGGAAGAAGCAATGGCATTGACCAGACTTTGCGTGGTCTTCCCATGGATGGATGGTAATCAGTGTTAGTCACACGCTGCAGGCCATGGACAGATCACCTTTCATCATGTAAAGACCACACTGTTTTTCAGTGGAGAAGGCTCACTCATTCAACATCAAGCAAGTAGAAACTGGTGAAATATGGATGGATGTGGAAAGTAGACTTTAGCTCGGATGTAGGTCTGCCATACTTCCCAATCCACCCCAATTTTAAAAACATTGTCAGAAATGTTATTTTTAAATAGCACCCCAACTTCTAGGACACAATTTTTTAGGGAACCAGGTCAGTTTTAGAACTAGGAGAGGACTTTTTCCAACCTGCATGAAACAAAAAAGGCTTCTGTTGGGCCTAAAACAGCCTGGACAAGCAGAAACTTAGCCAATTTTTTTAAAAAAAGACTTTAATTTTGAAAGATTTTTTGAAATTGCAAAAAAAAAAAAAAAAAAATCAAAAGTGGGTGCTGGACCACCTTCAGAGCTGGTGGTCTTTTGGGGGCTACACTTTGTCTACCCCAGCTTTAGATAAATTATTCCTAGCTTTTTGGTGTTGGAAGAGATTTGAGACACTTTCACATCATACAATTATAGCACTATGATTCCACTTTAACGGTCATGGTTGCATCCTATGGAATTGTGGGATTTGTAGTTTGCTCAGAGGCAGTAGAGAAACTCTCTGACTCAGAATTTTAAGGACCTCTCTCTAAATTGGAAATCTCAAGATTCCATAAGATGGACCCATGGCAGTTAAAGTGGAATTGTAGTGCTATAACTGTGTGATGTGAAAGGACCGCTGGTGTTATTTACAGATTTGGAACTTAGGCAAAGGACCCAATAAGGGAGCACATGTCGCTCCAGATGTTATTGGATTATTCCCATGATCCATCACCATTGGCTATGGTGGCTAAAACTGACATAGTACAAGAGCATCCGCAGGATGATATGTTCTCCAACCAGCAAATACATAAAAGTACGTAAAAGTTTGCTACTGAGACTGCAATATATGTGTCTGTGGGAGTAAGTGCTAGTGAACACGGAGAACCTTACTTCCAAGTAAACATAGTGTAGCTTTCATAATATCCCTCACCATCTTAATGGATCCAGGTTTTATTTAATATGCCCTAGCTTTGAGAATGATAGCCTTTTTATTGTTTTTTTTTCCAGTAGCTCTTTATTTAATGTAACTTATCATTATGAATTCATTTAGTATTGATTACAATACTCTCTGATAATAAAGAATTAATTTGGCATGCTAGGTATGTCATATGTGTTTATAAAAAATTCTGAAGTCATTCAGAATTAATTAATATGGTGAAGTGATATTGTATTTGTAATTTCACTGTATTTTAATGCCCCCCCTTCCTCTCTTTTCTTTTTTTTCCTCCAGGTTACAGCCCACTCATGTGATGTATCTGCTTCAGGGATTTCTTCACTTGTACAGAAAATGTTTCCAAGAGTAACTAAAATTTACAATTGGCATACACTTGGGTTTCCTAATGTCTACGTGGCAGTGGAGTGGTTTCTAATATTCTAGGAGTGCTGAGGGACATGGAGTCAGCGAGAGACATGTTGAAGCAACTGGATTGGATAGGTTTTCCCACCTGCTTGATGGGTCTGATGTGAACAAAGGTAATTTAAAACTCTCCATTCTCAGATTTCCCCCTAATCAAACAAGAAGACATCTGTGCTGATGGAGATAGAGACTGAAATTACCTGCTGGTTCACGTTCTCTGCAGAAATGTCAAAATACACTTACAGTTAACTGAGAGTCAGCGAAAAGCAGGTACTTTCGTTGGACACCTTGTCTTATTGTATCAATTACAGATGACATGTCAGAAATGTCTCCGTGGTGTTGGATCTAATCAAGATGGAACATGACATTATCTGATATCATCATAATGAATGGAGATAGTAATTACAATGTGGCTAGGAAGTAGTAAGGAAGTGACTTCGCTTTCTAGTTAGAGAAAACCATAGAGTTCAGATTCTCATTAGACTTGTGTTTCTTGAAAGATGGGCCAGATCTTTGAAGTAAATTATGGGAGATGACTAAATTAAGTGACAGGCTTTAGATTGTATGATTCTTGGGAGTGATAAGCTATCAGGAATTTTTGGTGGATTACCAAAGCAGACTTAGATCTATTGTCAGAATGTCCACAGGAAACATTACTCTAGGTATTCTGTTTTATATGTAGATCATTTTAGCCCATTTTTCACTCTCATTTGATGGCCTATTATATATACACATTGCCTAAAATAATTTTACAAATAAGTTATAAAAAATACATTGGCCAGATTTCTGTATCAGCTACTTAGTTAAGTATGCTTAACTAAATAAGTTGCCTTGACCTGACCCCCACCCAAACTTGACAAAAAAATCATTTAACCATGCTCAGATAACCAGCAGAATGGATCTCCCTCTTCCCATACAGCTGATGCCTGGTAAAGTGTGTGTGTGTGTGGGGAGAGTTAGAATTGTGGCAATCATGTAAAAACGGTGACTGAGGCCATTTCTGCACTATACTGTTATAGTGCTATTATTCCACTTTCAACATCCTGTGGAATTCTGGGGTTTGTAGTTTACTGAGGCCAAAGAACTCTCTGGCTGAGAATTCTTAATGCCCTTCCCTAAACTGCAAACCCCAGGATTCCATAGGATGTGGAAAGTGGAATAATAGCACTATAACAGTGTAGTAGGGAAATGGTGCAAGTAGCGATTGCAAATATGAACAGTTACAGATGAGTGAACCTAGGTAATTATTTTGTATTCATGATTGCGACTTAGTTATAATTTTGACACTATTGCCTCAATCATTAACTTCTCCACAACCTACTTTATTGGGCATCAGCTGTGTGGGGAGAAGGAGGTCAGTTTGGAGCTTAGTTGAATGATGTTTCCATCAGGTTTTGCTTGGGGATTTCTCCTGAAGAGGTTACTTAGTTAAGTATACTGAACTAAGTAACTGGTTCAGAATTCTGGCCATTATAAACTAATAGATACAAACGTACCTTCTATTCAACACCAGTGGAATGCAAATCCCCACCAGCGTCGTTATGTACAAGAGACGGGGAGGGAGGGAGAGAGGTGTCTGGCCAGAGTGGTAGAGCTAGCAGAGGGCAGACTTATGTTTGCCCACTTGACTGGCATCTGACACATACAGAAGCAGACCCAGTTGAACTGTCAAGGATTTTCACAGTGACCTGGAAGCCACTTGTACAAGGTGGTCTGGGATGCCTCCTTGTACAGATAAAAACAATGTGTAACTACTTGTGCAACTGGGATATTCTCATGGGTTGGGTCACAATAGAGTCCTGCTCTTAGTAACTAATTAAATATGTATCTACACAAAATAATTTTAAAATCACTATACAACACAAAAGTCACACTAAATGATATAATAACAGTTAGAACACCCAGAATGTTAACTCATGCCATATAATAATTTTGCCAGCCTCATGGCTAACTGAAGAACTGACCTCAGGCAAGTTTTTGTTGGGGTGGAATTCCACAGCTAAGGGATGTATGGAGAATGCTCTGCACAGATCATACCTGTTGGCTGGGAGGAATACGTATGTGTATAATGAGTTTGTTGACATGACCATCTGACCCTTTTTGTAATGAATACATGAGTTGGCCTTTTTTGTAATGAATACATTGAATAAGTGGAATTTGTTTATGTACGTGCATAAGTTTTTAGGTGCCTTCTCATGTTCCACCATGTGCAGAACCTGAAGGTTAAACTCAGAAGAATCTCCTTGTGCATTTAAAGTGTGTGTGGGAGGCGGGCAACTGTGCAGAGGCCATGGGGCAATTTTCCACTTTAATCTGTGGGCCTCACCCCTCTGAGAACACAAAAAGCTCCTTCTTTTCCTCCCGTTTCCCTTTCAAAATGGCAACAAGAAGTGAGGTTGTATTATACCCTGTTATCATGTTAAAGGATAACCATAGGAAAAAGAGAGAATTTGAGAAGGGGTGGTGGGTTCTCAGCAGGGTTGGAGGGTGTTAGGAAGGAGCATTTGCATGTCTGCATGCAACTAGAAAGACTGTGGAGGGATTTTCAGGCAATATTCCCCTGAATATTGCACCATTTATATGTGTGTGTGTGTGTGTGTGTGTGTGTGTGTGTGTGTATCTATCTCTCTGTCTGTCTGTCTATCTATCTATCTATCTATCTATCTGGACAGGGTTCAGTTGGGTTTGGGGCACCAGGGACCACACTTTCCCTACTCCTGATTTAAAGATAAGGGGTCCATTTACACAGATGTACTTTGTCATCACTGGCCATCCCTTGGCTGCAATCCTGTAGTAGTGTAGTAGTTCTGCATGTTGAACTATGCTATATCTGCCTATTTACTGACTTCAGGACCTACTGTAGGGTCAGTGGATAGCCAGCAACAATGCACCATGGCTATTCTATTCCTGGTGAGAGTGAGGCAGTTATCTGACTGTGACCCTATAGCCAGATCCCACCTAGCTCTTCACCTATGGAAGCTATGGAATGGCCAAGGTGTGGAGAGGGCTGCAGTAACAGGGGTCAGTGAATGGCCAGATGTTGGTGAATGGCTGGGGCAAAGGAGAAAGACCCAAAAAGAGATTTGCAAGTGTAAAGGATGATTTTTAAGCCACTAAGAGGGTGTCAGCCCTTGAGTGTTTGTGAAGTGGTTCTACACACATATCAGTGTAAACGTCTAGCACACCTCCACATTACAGATACATATTACATATGTACATTACATATTACAGTTATTTGTCTGAATCCCTTTCTGTGGTGTCACACTGAACTCTGGTTCTAGGTCATACAACATGTCAAGCTTAAATAACCAGTCTCCTTGCACTGAATATGAATTGATCACTAGGGCAAAGGGAAGCTTACTGACATGCAATGCTCTCTACACCCCGTTCCTTTGAAATATATTTTGTATTGCAAATGTCTGCAATATTGTACTAATACTGAAATACTCCCTACCACAGAATTGATTGAAGCTGGCTGGAGAACTGCACTGGACCATTTGGGACAGGCACAAGCTGTCCTTTGGGTCCACTTATAGAATCACAGCAATTATAAACTGACAATTCTCTTCTGGCTAGTACTCTTTTTATAAAACATACGTTCTAGTTCATAAAGAGCTTGGAAAACTTACTTTTTAATATTACAGCTTCCAAAATTCCCCAGCCAGCACTGACATTGGCTATGAGGGCAGGAGTATTCTAGGTGTTGTAGTCCAAAAAAATATGTTCACCAAGATCTATATTTATACTATCTGAAGTTATTAAGTAGTTCACCAAAGGCTTTCCACTTCTCTTAAATTTTGTCTATGTATGATATGAAAATCTATGTTACCTCTCTAAGTAAAAATATTACATATTATTCACTTTCACTCTCTCATTCTCTCTTTCACTGTACAAAAGAGTCTCTATTTTAATGCCAGTTTCTAATTTAAGCCAGAACTTGTCATAACCACCCATAACTAGTTGCCATTCCTTCAGCCGAAGCTGTGAGGCTGCCAACTGCCCTGCTGATAAACTCAAGACACATATTCACCCTTAAAATTAACAAAGACGGTGTCATAAAGGTGAGCAGGATTCTCTATTTGTGCTATTGGAAGCAATAATGAAGATTTACAGTTGTTCAATACTGGAAAGGATTTCCCAGAATGCTGACTAACTTAACAGCTTTGAAGTTTATTGATGCATCACTGTTCTGAAAACACTGGTTTATTAATAAATAGATTCACTGGAGTGGAAGATGGTAACAGAGCTGGGAGAGAGAGAGTGACATGAGGAAAAGGAGAATAAAAGACAAGGAACTGCTAAGGGCAGGGCAATGATAGACAGGGTACTGCCCTTGGCCAAAGAAATTTGGCTGGGAGGTTAACTTCAGGACGGATGGGGACATGGCAGCCTATGCAATGAAAGCATTTCAGGATGGGAAGAGATGCTGAAGAAGGCTGAGTACAAATGACAGTTTCCTTGCCAAATCCACTGCACATTTATGGAGTGTGAGACAGGCTCCATGCTCAGTGAAGCATACTTCTAAACAAACGAAGAGAGCTTAGCAGCTTCACCCTCACCCAACTTATCTAAGTTTTTGTGGTACTTAACCACCAGCAAAATGCTTTGAGCTATATTTCAAAGGGGGTGGAATTTATGTTTTTATTAATTTTTTAAATCCCATATCTCCTTTTATAATCTCAGAGAATCATATACCACTATCAACAACAACGGTTTGATCCTCAAAACAACTCTTATGTGGTAGGTCAGGCTGAGATACTGTGGCTGAGTCAGCCACTTCTTGGCTGAATGGAGATTTCAATTTGATTTTCATCCAACACTCTCATCTACCCTTCCCCAACATAACGCTTTTGGATTGCAACTTCCATCTGCCCTAGCCTAGTGGTTTGGGCTGATCATCATAGTAGAAAAAAAAATATCCATGATGAGGGAGGCTACACTAATTGTCACACTACATGACAGATGTAAATCTTCACTTATCTTGTTCCCACATGCAAGAATAAATAATTTCAGCAATCATCTCCCTCCTCTGTGAGAAAACGAAGATTTTTGTGCAGTTTTTACTATTCATACTTTGGGACTTTGTGTGTGGAAAAAATACATGTAGTTTTCTTGTGCAGAAAACATATTTCTAGGTAGAAAATGTGCATTTTATACAAAACTGAAC
This sequence comes from Cyclura pinguis, assembly GCA_030412105.1. Lineage (NCBI taxonomy): Eukaryota > Metazoa > Chordata > Lepidosauria > Squamata > Iguanidae > Cyclura > Cyclura pinguis. The sequence goes on from CM059599.1 coordinate 239,940,159, forward strand.
TTTATGTCGAACTATCATCATCACCATCATAATCATTTGCACAAAATACATATTTTCTTTCTGTATTCAAATAGTGTAAATGTGTTTACACTTAATGCAATTGTACAGTTGTACAATTTCTGCATGGGAAAAAATGCATATCATTTTCTTGTACGTGTTTTCTGAAAAAAAAAAACCCACCAGTATTTTTGTGCAGGAATAAGTGCACTTTTGTACAAAATACATGTTTTCTTCCCTGAGAGGAAAGCCATATGAATTTTCCCCAACAAAATATCAAAATACAAAAAATTTCTCAGCTGGCCTCCTTTTCTTCAGTGGTATACTTTGAGTATACTTTTTTCTTCTTCTAAAGATGTGACTGTATTCTCTTGAACAGGTCTGACATAACCCTACAAATCTCTGGAAAGGAATCATCTTCCATCAGCTTTAGCTATTTTATTTTTGGAGCACACACACACAAACATAGACCCGCACAGACTCCTGAAGTAATCAAATACAGACTGTGAAGGTTTCATTGCTAAATGCAAAAGGATGACAGAAAAGGATGAGAAACAATGAAAGGACAGTAGTTTTGCTTATTTTAGGCATGAGATGGAAGTTTATTCCTACTGTTGTTACTTACTCCCAGTCTTCCCCACTCTGTCATACATGAACAAGATGCTGCTGACAGTGTGACCCCAGTTTCGTTCCTTTTGCCCAGTGTTGCCTAATTGGAGCTCTGGAAAATGAGAAGAAGAAAAAAAAATAAAGAAGAACATCTCTGTGTGTGATCATCTTGCCAGCAATCCCCCCTCCCCATTAGAACCAATTACTGAATAACAGGGGCAGATCTTTGCATGTGATGAGATGCTGTTGGACTGCATCTCCCAGCAGTCCTAGCCAGTATAGCCAGTGGTGAGGGATTATAAAATTCAAATGTAACAACATCTGGAGGGTCAAAGTTGCTCATCCTGAGTGCATGCAAGTAAGTAAAACACAAAATAACATACAGTCCTTTGAACTCTGAGGATTATTGTGGTACAAGCATTTTGGGGGTAGAAGTCCCTTTGACAGATACAGGAAGAGATATCCTAAATTGGCTACAGCTTGAGCACTAGCAGTGGTAAAAGATGGTCAGCTTTTTCCTGGAATACCATCTCTGCCTTTGAGAGTAATGTGCTTAGATAGAAATTTAGTAAGTAAAGTCTTGTCTTGGAAGAGTGGGACAAACTTCATCTGTTAAATTTCTGCCTAAATTTTCTAGAGAGAAAGAGCAAGGAGGAGGAGGAGGAGAAGAAGAAGAGGAGAACGAAGAAAAGAAGAAAGAGGAAGAGGAGGAAAGGACAAGCAAGGAGGAAGCAAATTTATTTTCTAAAAACAAACCTTTAGATCTTATAGAGTTGGTGGAAAAATGCAAGAAATGAACATCCTTCTCTTCCCACCCCTTTTAAAACTGAGTTCATGAAGCAGAAGTCCTGGGATATGTGAGTAGTTTTTTGTCTGTCCCCTTTCAGTGCCAGTATTTGCTCAAAGGCTTTAATTGCTTTAGACAAACCGATTTCATTCCATGCATCATTCTCTCCTTTTAATGTGTAAATTACATAGGATTTGACTCTGATTATATTGATATAATTGCTTGTCTTCACATGAAGCACAAGGCCACAATCTGGGAAGGGCCCCGTTAAGAAGAAACAGGTGTGAGCCTCTCCGAATGAAAGCTTCCCACACAGCCCAGACCCACCGGAAAAAAAAAAAACTTTTGATGTTTGTCACATTTTATTTGGATATAGCCAGCCGGTGGCTGTTACAGCTTTGTGATTTTTTTTTCTCAGGGGGGTGCCTGCAGCCAAACCAGAGCTGCCTCTGTGATCTTGTCAGATTTCACAAGGTAAGCAGTGTCAGGCCTGGTTAGTATATAAATGGGAGACCTCCCGGGGTGGGGGGAGTAATATCCTGATGTTGCAGGATCCAGGGAATGGGGGATAAGGCAAGAGGAACCAGACATCTGTGTCACTGAGTCCCTGCCTTGAACAGATGTCATGGTGGAGAAAGAAAAGAGAGAGAGAGAGAGAGAGAGAGAGAGATGGCAAGGGGAAGGCAAAAAAAAAAATGTTTTTTTTTCTGGTATGAAGAAGATGAAAAAGCTTTGCCATTAAAGACCACAACTCATCTATTTGTGCAGGATCAAGTCCAGGTTGACAATTTTTTTTTTTAAATAGCTCCTTATCCTCACGCTGGAATGGTTGTATAACTGACAGAGATATTGTAGGTGAAGATTTTCCTGTGATGGAGATGCAGGAGTAGAAAATGGTTGACCTATCACATGTTTGTGATAAAGGTCATAAAGGTTTGTGATAACGGTTTGCATAAAGGTCATACCAAAGGGGGAGAAATGTTGCCAACTATGTTGTCTTTCCTGCATTTAAGCCTCCCCTGTTTTTGAAATGATCCCGTTCCTATAAGTTTAGCACCAACCTGACATACCAACATAACTCAGCCAATGATTAATTGTTGAACTTAAAGTAAGACACAGTGTTGTGGGAAGACTTTTCCTATTTAAACATATTTGTGTCAATCTTAAAGGTCCTGCACGGGAGCTTTAAAACCGAAGTACACTGTAGTTTAACACTTTTTATATTACTGGGCCTTAATTTAACCTCCTCTGTTCTGAGGCACAGGGTAAATAGCAATGTTTAAAGACAGACTGGTTGATTTCTCACAATGGTAAACCAGAATTCTGGAGAATCTGTTCACTTCTGCTTGGTCCTCCTCCCAGTGATCATAGAGTCAGAGTGATCAAGGGCTTAGACTTCCTGTCTTGTTGAACTTTCTCATAAGCCAGGATTGCAAACCAGGATGTGTACTTGGCTTATAAATCCCAACTTCTTTGGGAGTATCCCATTTGGGACCAACGAGCCAGGAGCCCCTGTTTGAGCTTTACGATTATGCTTTTAGTTAGGCTGTTCCCAGTGGTGGGAGAAGCCAAATAGGCCTGGATAGGCTGTATGCACCAGAATGCAGCTCATTCATGGGGAGCCAAGATTGTCTGGAATTTTGGCTTACTATCACATGCTAATGCAGCCACTGTGAACTACTTGGATAAAAAGCTCAAATATTTGAAGGGGTGTTGTATAGAAAAGGAAGCAAATTTGTTTTCTGTTGCTCCAGAGGGTAGGGCCTGAACAAATTGGTTCAAACTGCAGGAAAGGAGATGTCAATTAAACATTAGGAAGAGTTTTCTGCTGGTAAGAGTTTGCTGCTGCCTGACAATCAGGCATGCTGCCTTGAGAGGTGGCAGGCTCTCTTTCTTTATTGCAGTTTCTAAGCAGAGGCTAGATGGCTATCTGCCAGGTATGCTTCACCTTTGGACTTCCTGCATTGACAGAAGGTTGGACTAGATGGCCCCAGGATACCTTCCAGCCCCAAAATAATTCTATACTGGTATAACATCCATTATATAATTAATTGGAATTCTCATATGCCAAGTTCCTGCTTGCTGAGAAAGTAGTTCAGGGCAATGGCTTATCTGTGTAAAGACAGACCCTTTCATACTACACACATATGGTGGTATGATTCCACTTTAAGTGCCATGATAACATCTCATAGAATCTTGGGATTTGTTCTTTGGAGAACCAGTAGAGTAGCTTTTCGGCTGAGAATTCAAAGCAGATGTCCTTAAATGACAAATTCCAGGATTCCATAGGATGTTGCCATGGCACTTAAAGTGGAATCATACCACCATGTGGCCACATTCATGAGAGTTCAGGGAGCATAACCCTCACAAAAGTGGAAAAACTGCAAATAACTCCGCCCTACAATCCCCCTCCCATTCTTCTCCAGAGTTTCTATCCTCTCCATTCCTTTGTCTCTGGCCATGGTGTTGGTGAGGGAGACAAAAACAAAGAAACAAAAAACACAAGGTTAGAAGGCTTACTGGTACTTTCACCTCGGATAGAGAAGAATGGAGTTCTGGGGTTCTAGCTACTTTCTGTCACCTTCTTGAGAAAGGAGGAGTAGGAGCAAAGGGAGCACCTGACCAATCAGCAGCCATTACACAGCAGAATGTGCAGCCACATGGCAGAGAGGATATGCCTCCAGCAATGGCAGGGGGCCTTTGCTCACACAAAAGGAAAAAAACATCCATTTTAAACACAAGCCTCACAAGTCTGGGTTGAGGAAGGCAAGGGAATGGGAGGAGGAAAATGGGGGGGGGGCAAGCATGTGCCTCACGAATAATCAGTTCATGAGGGTCAAACCTGTGAATGTGGAGGGAGGACAGTAATTGGGTAGTGTGAAAGAGCCCTATGGACTGATGAAGACCACAGCATGTAGACATTACCACTGTCTGTGCTTGCAACATGAGACACTTGTTACTTCAACAGCTGTGTGAATAGAATAATACAATAAAATTAGGATCTTTCATCTGTTGACTAAAATCCAGAAGCAGCAGTGTGTGACGTGTTACAGTAGAAAGTAATGACTTTTGCTGCTGGGTAATGATGAGAAGTGCAGACTAAAGTGGACTCAAACCACTGTGGGTATCTCATGGTGTTCCTGATGGGGGTGGCCTTGGTCAGTGTTCAATGACAGCAGATAATTTGTGTCTCCTGTGCCATCTTGCCTCCTGCCTATGCAGTGCAGGGAACATTAATTGTGACTAAGGCCATTTCTGCATTACACTGTTATAGTGCTATTATAGTGCTATTATTCCACTTTCAACCTCCTGTGGAATTTTGGGGTTTGTAGTTTACTGAGACCAAAGAGCTCTCTGGCTGAGAATTCTAAATGCCTCTCCCTAAAGTGCAAACCCCAGGATTCCACAGGAGGTTGGAAGTGGAATAATAGCACCATAACAGTGTAGTGCAGAAATGGCCTAAGTCCCACCGAAAGCAAACGAAAAGGAATGAGTCATTTCTCTAGCTTTCTCCATTGATTTCAATGAGATATAAGCTTCCTTGGAGTGGTGACACATGTAGTGGCAAACATAATTGAACTTTTCGTCACATACATAATTCCCTCCACACAGACCCCTAGATGTACATGTGGAACAAGGGGGCTAGCCTAGCCTTATCTCTGCCAGAACATGTCTATATTAAAGGAGTTCTGGAGATGCATGCAGGCATAAGAAGAGCCTTGGCAGGAGTCGATTAAAGGCTGATCTAATCCAGTATTCCCTTTCCCACAGTGGACAAACAGCTGCTCAAGGGAAGACCACAAGCAGGCCATGAAGGCAATAGCACTCTTCTGCTGTAGTTCCCCATCAGCTGGTTCAAAGGGTCATGCTCCTGTTGATTCTGGACACAACGAAAATAACTAGAAGCCACAGATAACCTTGCAAGCCATTAAGTCCTCACATACTTTCAGAGAGAACCAGACCATTTTATAACTCTAATTGTAACTGGATATCTTCCACTGTAGATTTTATACCCATGTGTAAAACAATGTTATCACCACCATTTTCTTCATCATTCCACCTGTTCCTTGACCTGTGACTCAAGATGGCTTATAGAGGTTCAAACAGGGAAAATGCAAGCTGTATCAATGAAAATTTAAAATAGAATCAAACTCTTAATAGAATTAAAAACAATTTAAAATATATCCATCAAAAAGCAAGACGTAAGAGTAGTACAGCACAATTATTAAAAGCTCTCTTTTCATAAACAGTTTCCCAAAGACCTGTGGAAGCAGAATACTCCTTGCCTGCTGCCAGAAGGACCCTGTAGAGGAAGTCAGTCTACCTTTTCCAGGGAGGGGGTTCCAGAGCCTGGGGGCAACTGTGACAAATGCTGGGGGGGGGGCTTAGCAACAGAGCCACCCTGGCAACCGAGATAATTTAAAAGTGATTGGCTTTTGAAAATGGCACCCAGGCTAGCCAGAAGGAGGGGCTAGATGGGGGAGTGAGTAACTGAAATTTTACTGAAACAGAGGCCCTTTTCACATGTGTGTGTGTGGGGGAACGGGCGAAAACACACTAAAACGGAGCTTACCCGCAGCCAGGTAAGTCCGTCGCCCTGCGGAGCAGCGCAAGCTTGCTGCTCCACACTCCTCTGGCATCCCAGATGGCAGCTTCCGGTTGGTGGAGGCTCTCCACCAACCGGAGAAGCTCGCCAGCCGGATGCCCACCTCCAGCAGATCTGCAGGTATGCACTTGTGTGCGCCTGCAAATCCACTTTAGAGCCGGGCGACAGAGCGGCACGGGGCTGCGCGCTCCGTGCTTTTTAAAAACCTTGAAAAAGAGGTTTTTAAAAAACACACAGCCCCGCTAGTTCCCGCTGCTCCTGAGTGGATTCTGGTGTGGAACTATGAAAAGTAGTCCACGCCAGTCCACTCTATGGTGTAGAAGACCTCCGTTAGAGGTCACTCTACACTGTTTTAGAAGCCTGGTATGGAAATGGCCAGAGTTCTGGACAGAGAGTTAAGAGTTGAGAAAGCGAGAGATTCATTTGAGAGTGAGAGAGAGAGAGAAGTGTTGTGCTATTTGCTAATTTTTAATTTACCAACTACCTTTTCCCTTGACAGTTTGTTAAATAAAGATTTTGTTATATTTTTACAAATAGCAATCTCAATAAAGTGTCTCTTTGCTCTGGATTGGGTGTATATGCTACCACCAGTGATGCAGTCATTTGGATAAGCTGATCCATGCTTTGCCCTATATCTGAAAGGGTGCAGATTTAAGGAAAGCAGTAGAGGGAGATAAACTTGGAAAAGAAGCCAGTGGGGGACAAAAAAGAAAGGATGCTGCTTCTCTAAGAAGGGAAAGTTTAAAGCAGACCTGAGCGTCATAGCCCTGGCTTGGTCCAGATCTCCAGTTTTGACAGCAACCACCAAGGTGGCCCCCCTTTTTATGTTCCCATTGCAGTAGCCCCTCAACATTTGCTAGGGTTTGGAGAGCAGAACCCTCACAAAAGTAAAAAACATAAATAACTCCTGCCTGCCAGAGTGACCACTCCCCCTCCCATTCCTTTGCCTTTTGCCTGGGCATGTATGCCTTCTTTCCATGCACCTGGGCAAAAGGCAAGTGAATAGGAGGGGGCAGCCCTGAGCAAGGAGAAGGCTTATGTGTGCCTCCCCCCATTCTATCCCTCCCATTTGCTTGTCTTTTGCCCTGGGGCACCTTCTTTCCTTTCATGCATCTGGGCAAAAGGCAAGCAAATGGGAGGAGGCAGCCCTGAGTGCAAAGGAGGCATGCACATGCCTTCCCCCCATTCCCTTGCCTTTTGCCTAGGTGCGTGTGCCTTTCTTCCATGTGCCAAGGCAAAAGGCAAGCAAATGAGCGGGGGCAGCCCTGTGAGCAGAGAAGGTGGCCATGTACCTCCCCCATTTGTCCCCCTCCCAATTCTCTTGCTTTTTTCCTGGGCTCGCTGCCTTCCTTCCACACACCTGGGCAAAAGGCAAGTGAATGGAAAGGGGAGAAGGTGGGGAAGCTCTCTTGCACCTTCCTTCTCCGAATGCAGGGCTGCTGCCCCCCCCCCCATTCTCTTGCCTTTTGCCAGGACACAGAGAAGGAAGGCAAAGCATGCCTGGGCAAAAGGCAAGGGAATGGGAAGGGGAGAATTGGGGGAGAGACAAGCGGGCACCTCATGAATAATCAAATTGGTGAATGGTAAACCCACAACTGTGGAAGAAGGACTGCAGATGTATCTGTGAGAGTGGTGAGACAGATAGAAGAGCCTTCTCTGAAGATCTCAAAACTTGAGCAGACTTTTATTGGGGAATATAGTGCTTTAGATAACCTGGACCTAAGCCATATTTTGTGTGTATATGGAAAAAAAAGCAATACTCGCCAGCAACTTTTACAAGTCCTGATGCTTTCCTATTAGAATACACATGTGCCAGGCAGTTAGGTTTGGTCCCAGCTCCACATCATGGGGAAAGTGCTTTGCAGCTGTAAGTGATATCTGCAAGATCTCTTTCTACCCCTATAACTAGTTAAAGCAATCACTTGTTAACCTTTTCTTTTTTTAAAAAAAAAATCCAGTTTGTATCCTATGTGCTTACGGTGGGGTTTTGGCTGACTTTGTGTTTTTCTTTACTAATGGGGAGGGTTGATACATTCAGGTTATAGAGATGCAGTGTTTCTCTGGTCTATCAACAAGGTGAGCTCTGAGAAGAAAGGCAGGGGCCCTGGGGAGGAAGTGATGCTTGTATTTAAAATTCGAGATACAGGAAGGAACATCTTCTGGTACATGAGTACAGATCACAATAACGTTGCCTTCCTTGAGAGAAACCCTCCAGCACTGCATGCTGCACCAGCCTAGGGAATGATTTTGCAAGCTCGATAGCATTGCACATCCATGAGCATGATTTAGCCCTTAGAGACGTGCTCAAAATGATGTTAAAAGCCTGGAATCAAAGTAGTACAAAACCACAACAAAAATTGTGAGGGCCTGCAGCCAGATTACCTCAGGCTGAGATTGCATCAGGCATCCTCAACGAAGCTGGGTCAATGCTCCATATGGAGGCTGCCAGTGCAAATTCAGGTGAGTGGAGAAGCTGTGCCACTCATCTCTTCTCAGTTCAGTGCTATCACAAAGTGTTTCAGAGAGTTTTGGCTGAAACAGTTTCACTTTAATAAGATACTTCAACAGCAAATTGTTGTGTTTCTCACCAACCCACCCACAGAAAAGAGGAAGGGAGCTTGAAAATACAAAGCTAGTTAAAAAATGTAAACGACATTGATTTTGACTTTTGATTTTTCTGATTTTGGTTATATATATATATATATATATATATATATATATATATTTCAAAATCAAAGTGAGAACTTACTATTACTCTGTAAAGTAGATATATGGCAATACCTTCTTTAGAAATTTGTTTTACTGTAGCCTGTAGCTCAGAGGGTGATGCCGAAGTACAAAGAAGAAATTATAACCCATGTATTATTTTTACACAGATCTACAATATCTACCTATAAAGGACAACCAAATCATTAGGTAGAGAGAGGCACCTGCTATAGGCAGCAGATTTTGGGTGCCATGAAAGGACAACAAACTGTAAATTCGTTTAATTTATTATCTTTATATTCTTTTTACTGCCAGGATGGGAAGAGGTATTTGTGAATTCTTCTGCCTTATGTTAGAGAAGAACATTTCCTGCTCTACCTCAGATAGAAAATGTCTTGGGCTGGTCCTGAGGGGTGGCAACGGAAGCCCTAGTATCCCAACAGGCCCAATCCAGTTTCAAAGACCAGCAGAGAACCTAGTGGTGTCCTTTGTCATTATTAGCGATGTAGCATATGTTAAGAAGAAGAAGTTAATGAAGTATTTTCTAATGCAGAGCTTTCCAAACTTTTCATGTTGGCGCCGCAGTTTTTTAGACATGCATCATTTCACAACACAGTAAGTCAGTTTCATTAACACGAGCTCTCCCTCTCCTACATCGCTTGCTACTCAAGGAAAGGAAGAGGAAGACATTCCCCTGCCACTTCTCTGGCACCTCAGCACCTACTCAAGCAGGAGGCATTTTCGCAGTCCAAACTGTTGCAGCTCCAACCACTGCTCCCTTTGCTGCCCATTCCTCCTTTTTCCACATCACCGATGCTGCTGAAGCCTCAGTACCAGAGAGGAAGAAGTGGCGGTGGGGCAGCAGAGGCAGTGGTTGGAGAGACCGGGAAGTCCCTGAGGAGTCCCAGGACTCAGCTCCATGCACCCTGTCAGCCAGGCTGGGGGCCTTTGGTGGTGACGGCAGCATCTCCTTGTGTACCCTGGGCATATGGGAGTTGGATGGTGTTGCCTCAAATCCGCCTCCGTCTTTGCACCTCCACTATAGCACCGCCTCCAAGTAGACCACCTTGAACTTTTCTTTGGCCCTGGTTCCAGCGGGCCCCCACAGTGTCTCCCAGCACTGGCCCAGATCCTCTTTGAGGGTGGCCATCGAGGCACAGCACTGGCGGCGGGGGAGTGCCTTCACCAAGGAAATCACCTTGGTTGCTTGAATTTTACTGCCACATCTTCCTCGGGCTCTCCTATGGGCAGAGATGGGGAAAGTGGCAACCTAGTTTGGGGCCTCCACAGAGTTGAGCGAAGGAGAGAGGGAAGGAGGGAGGGATCAGGCCCTTTGGTGCCTCTCCTCCTCCTCCAAGGAACGGAGGGACCACCTTGATAATTTCAACTATAGGTAAATTCTTAGCAGGAAGTAGTGGAGGCGGCAGTTGGAGAAGCTGGCAAGTTCCCGAGGAGCCCTGGGATTTGGCTCCGACCACCTCAGTACCCCCAAAAAGTGCTGCCCACCGTGTGTGTGTGGTCTTTCTCAGCCCCGGGGAGGTGACACACTTGAACTCTTCAGGTGACACACTAATATGTCATGGCACACCATTTGGAAAGCCCTGCTCTAATGGATTTAGTCTGGAAGGAGAAGTGCAGAGGTGGTGTTGATAAAAATAGGCTTTTCCCAACTTCAACATCCATCAGGGGTCAAATCTAGTTTTCCTTTATCTGAACATTTTTATCTTTTTACTGATTTAATTGTATGGGGAATGGATGGGCACAATGTGGCCCACAAGTTGTATGAGGTTCCTGAAACCTACTTAAGCCCTTAAGCCTTCTACCATTCTTCCCAAGTCCATCACCCCATTGATTCCATTGCTGAGCCACTCTTACTGTCAAAACCTTCCATCTAATGTTCAGTGGAAATCCATTCTCCTGTAACTTCAAACCATTAGCTATAGTCCTACTCTCTGGGGCAACAGAGGACAGGCCTGTTCCTTCCTCTCAGTAACAGCCCTTAAATAGTGCAAACATGTCACCCCTCAGTTTTCTTTTCATGAAACTGAACATGTCCAGCTGCTTCAACCTCTCTTAATAGGTTTTGTTCTCTGTACCCCTTAGCATCCTCATTGCTCTTCTCTGAACCTGCTGTATATTTGTTTCCAACCTTCTTAAAATGAGGTGCCAGAACTGAGTGTTATACTCCAGATGAGACCTGAATAGTGCAGAATATAGTGGGACTATTACTTCTCTTGACTTGGAAACTATGCTTATATTAATGCAGGATAACATAGCACTTACCTGTTTTGCTACAGCATCACACTGCTGGTTCATGTTCAAGTAACAATCAACAATAATCCCAAGGTCCTTTTTGTCATGTAGTACTGCTGAGCCATGTATTCCCCATCCAATACCCATGCATTTGGTTTTTGTAGCCTAAATGTAGAATTTTGCATTTGTCTCTATTGAATTTATTAAATTTAACTCATTTTTCTAGGTTATCTAGGTCCTCTGGAATTCTGTTCCTATCTTCCAACGTGTTGGCCACCCCTTCCCAATTTTGTGTCAGCTACGAACTTGATAAGGATTCCCTTCACCCTGTCATCTAAGTCACTGATAAAAATGTTGAAGACTAATGGCTCTAGGACAGAACCTCAAGGGACTCCATTCAAGACCTCCTTCCAGCCTGAAGCACAGCCATTGAGGACAACTCTTTGAGTACAGGTTTCCAACCAGTCATGGATTCATTTGATACTGTTCCCATTGTTATTGTATATACTCGTGACCTCATGTATAAGTCAAAGGCTGGTTTGGGGGCCAAAATTATGGTTTTTATTATGACCCATGGATGAGTCAAGAATCATTCCATGTAGAGGGGATGCTGGCCACTGCCACCACCATTTTCCTGCCTAGGCATTCACCACTCTACTCAGAGAAGTGGATGGTTCTTATTTTGATAAAAGTTAAGATTCAATATTAACTCTTATGAAAAAAGGAACCATCTCCTTCTCTGAGTAGAGTGCCAAAAGGCTAGAAGTTAGTCTATTCCAGGTTAACCTAAAAGAAGAAGTGACCATCTCTACTCTTTTGGCACTTTGAGGGGAAGCACTAAAGAGCTGCTACAGGCATTCAAAAAGGCCAGAAATAGTGCTGCAGCAGAGATAGTAGAGGGGATCAATGCTGTTTTTAGCTTCTCCTGGGATGGGCTATGGGATGGACTATGATCTTGCTCAGAGAAGGGGACCCATATATATATATATATATATATATATATATATATATATATATGGGTTAAGGTACAGTACTTACTTTAAACTTTAAAGGAAGACAATGGCAAACCCCTTCTGGATAAATCTTACTGAGAAAAACCCATGAAAGGTTTTTATTTGTTTATTTATTTTTATATATTTTTATATATATATCTATATCTCCCACCTTCAAGGGGGATATAAGCCCTATTAGGGCTTGTTTGCCTTCCATCCACAACACCCCAGAGAATCCTGCCTCACTAACAAAGAGTATGGGGTCACTTGAAGGCATACAGAACAAAATGTAAAGACCCATCATATGATATCTACTCATATTCATCACAGAATGATGGCTATTTGGTGTGTCACAACATGACTCCTTTCCTCACACACTCTTTGTAAGTGTGGCAGGACCCTCTGAACTTCTTAGTGTTGAAATGAGAAAACTACTCATCCAACAGGCCTTTTATATATTGATGTATGATGTTAGTAGACCATATGATGTTACAATAGAGCAAGGGCACTGTGGACAGAATGCAAACAAGCTAAAATACAGGCAATGAAACAAAACAAGTCCTGTCAACCAAATGAAGCTGTTGTAGACTATCAATCTCCTTATTTTAAGCAATCGGTCAGTTACTATATGGATTCTATTTAAATATATTTGCATATTACCGAAACCAGAATGTGGTTAGTTTTTTGAGCTGATTTAACAATACATTGAAGGGTCCATGCCGTGATAGATGTTCTGTAACCTGGGAATGGTAGGGACTGAATTTTGGATCTTTTTCCATACAAGAGATGTGCTGTACAACATGATTCCCTGTGTTGGACCATGCTCAAGATCTGAAAGGATATTGCAGGTCAGCCCTGTTAACTAAGCATGAAAAATATGATATTATAAAGACTGTATCACTCATCAGCCTAAGTGGGCAGAATACATATGTTTCTCTGTGGCTGAGTACATTGCAGCAGTCATAATTTCTGGAAATTTTTATATATGCTATTGCCCTTTACTTTGATGAGTTTATGTTTTCACAAACACTTGCCCCCTGAGTAAAAGGTATAACCTTAACAGAACTGTGATGAAATTATGTAAATTTTCAGCTGAGAACTAAAATATCCCCAGCAGATTTGCTATACTTTAGCATTCTTTCTTTCTAAAAGGTGAATTCACAATTAGGGCTTTTGGTAGCATGCAACAAAATGTTGTAGTGGTCTTTGAGGTGATGAATACTGAAGAAAAAAAGGACGGTGGCTGTGTGTAGCCAAATCTAAGGATGAGATTTATTTGTAGAATTCTTTACTTCCCTCCCTCCTTCTTCTTTTGACCCCCTCTTTTTTAAAAAAATCCAGGCTTATTTCTGATTTACGTATTTCAAAGCTCACACAGCTAAAGGAGGGAGATTTTGAACAGTAGGGGGTTAGCCTATTAAAATTCATCATGATTTCTCTTTTTCTGAAAAGGAGTAAACAAGAATCAATTTCCCCTAGTAAAGAAGTTGGCAGAGGTTTCGGGTTCACTGAGAGAAGACACTGGTGGACTCAACAAAATGTTTGCCAAAGAATCGAGAAATATCAAATTAGTCTTGCCTCTCTCTTTCTCTCTCCTTCTCTTTTGTCAGGACGTAAGTGTGTAATGGAGGAGGGGGGATGTCGGAGAGACAGAGGGAGCTGAAGAAGGACTGGAGCGGGGTTTGTGTGTGGGCAGAGGGAGGAGAGGATTACAAAGCTTTGCAATGCTAATGAGTCACAGTTAAAACTGGGAAGATGCACGGCTCCTATAATTATCTGACCAAATATATGTAATTGTCTGTAGTGAACTACAGAGAAACTGTTAGGTTGTAGCAAGGATCTAATTGCCTAGGAGGGTCAGTCAGAAACCTAAAGTGACCTCTGTTGCCTTCATCCCACTGTGCCGCCTTGCTTGCTTTTTGATGGCAGCACAGTTCCTGCACACAAAAACCCTGAGACAATAAGTGCGTCTCTCTTGCTTTGCTCCTCCGTCAAAAACCATCCTAGAGGAGAGAGGGCGTTGAGTTTCCTCAAAAACCCCGAGAGATTAAGGCTGCCAAGAAGACCCTCCTTCTCTTTGAAGCATCTGATACTGATACCAATGTTTTTGGTTAGTTTGGACGCTTAAAATGCACGTATCGCGCATGGCTCCATGAAGTCTATGCTCTGTGGAGACATGTAGGCATGGGGGAAGAGAGCCAAAAAAGAAAAGTGTACAGAGTGGCAGAAAGGGGTGGGTGAAGCTCCAGTTCTGGGAAGAAAACTGAAATATTATGTAATGGGTTAGATACATTTCAGGGCTAGCTCTTTCGACCAAGAATTTTTATTTTAGGCCAGAGTGGATTTTGTTTTCTTTTTTTGTGGGTGGGGGGAAGGGTAAGCAATGATTTGCATTTCTTAAACCAAGTCCTAATCTGATTTCTCTTCAAAGCAAATCGTTCAGCCTAAGTTTTTCTTCCTCTCCTGTTGTAGGGTGATACAAACTGGGACACATGGTGTGTTTTAGGTTTTTTTTTTAATTTGTATTTTTTTATTTTCTAAAAAACAAATAAATGGCACAAGGGTGATAGATCCCCCACATCTTGTCTCTTTGGACCGTTCATCAGGAATTTAAGATTTAAAATGGCAAGTGGCATTTGTTCCTTCAGATTGGGCTTTTGGATGCAAAATAGCTTTTGTACACTAGCTCCTGCACACAAACCCCAACAATGTGCAGAATGTATCTTTCTTCCTTCCAAACCCAATTATTTCCTTCTTCCTCCCATCCCTTGTCAGGATTTGGAAAAGAAAAGGTTAAATGGGCTTACTGGATCACAACCTTGGCCTTTGTTGGCATGGAGTTCTGCTGGTTGGACAACGGCCAAACCATATTCTTTTCTGCTCTTGTAAACAATGTCTCTACCATGTTCATCCACATAATAAAGAACTCATGTCAAAACAGTCCGCAATCACTGCAGGACACCAAGAGAAGCAAATACTACTTCGACAGCTTCTAAGAACCGCGTCATGATTGCCAACACACAGTTGTACAAGAAATACCACGCATTTGTATGTTGGACTGCCGATTTCTGTGTTGTAATTTGTTTCAGCCCTGTATGTTTTCAGTAATGATCTTTCCATTTAAAATTGCTAAAATATGGATTTAAAAATCTGGGGTTTTTTGCTTAGATTGTAGTATTCAGTGAGCCGAAAATCAAGTTTCTACATATGCTGTACATTAAGTCAAACAGGGCTAACGCCCCTTTCTATGGATTCTGTGTGTGTGAATGGGGAAGGGGGAATCTCACAGAGTCACTTTTAAAGGGACATTTCAGTACTGATTTTCATTTTTGTGAGATTAAAAGTGAAATATGTAACCACAAAGCTGGTTTATGTCATCCTCCTGTTGGAGCCAGCAGTAATGCCAAAAATTAGATATTTGATAGGTTTGTGAGAGAAACAGATGCAGAACGGATGCCATTCCCACAATTTTTGCCTCCTTCTTATCTTTAAGCTGGAAAAAAACATTCCAGTTGGAGTGTTTTAAAAATTAGAAAGCCATAATAATACTCAGAATAATAATAAAGCATAACTCAAGTTAATTTAAAACTAATGTGCTGCGCTCTCTCTCTTTGTGTATATGTGTGTGTGTGAGCGAGAGCGAGAGAGCGAGAGTGAACCTGCAAATCTGGAATGTGACTGCAAATTAAGCTAAAAGAGTACAGAAGAGATTATTTCCTTGCTAATGTTCAGGATTGTGCAAACTTGGCTATCTCCCTCCATTTTCTAGCCTCATTTTGGAAGGTTTTGGGATGTACATTGCAGGTTTAAATGAAGATGAAACAACAAAATACTCCTCCCATATGCACACACTCTTTCCAATAAACTCCATGAAGAACGAAAAGCATTTTTTTTTAAAAAAGTATTTTCTCTTTTTTTGTTTTGGAGGCAGTTTGTATATTCCTGTTCTTCTTTCTCTTTTCCCTTTTTTTTTTTTTATTTCATTCTGCCAGCTGTCTGCTAAACAAATCTAGCCAGGTGGGGCTTACAACCCATGACTAAAAAACTCTCTAGTGCAGCTGTCCAGCTTGCCTGGAGGAAGAATTCAAACAAATGGCAGGAATGAAAAAGATTGGATTTGTTTTCAAGAAAGTAGCTACTGTACCTTTCTAGCTTCATTTTTGTTCCAGTAGTTAATTCGCTGCCTCCTAAGGTTTTCTACTGAACAATGGGAAACCCACTTCCAGTATATTTTTGATATAGCTTGGATTTCCTTAATATTTATACATAATTAGACTTATTTTTTTGAATATGTTGACTGCTTCATGTGCTACTAAATGTAAAAATAATCTGACACCTTCCTGGGAAATTGTGAGTATGCCTTGCTATGGCTTAACTAGATTTTTAAAAATATTTAGCATTTGAATACATAACTAGTGAAGGGTGAGGGTCGGTATTGTCTATCCAGAAGCTGGGGGATAGAACAGGCTTCTTTGCGTTGCTTCATCAACCGACCTCGACTGTGCTTTTCTAGTCAGCGAATGAGTGCTCCCTTTTCTGTATCAGTGTTGAGCAATGTCGGAAGCTGTGCTGAAAACAACAGAACTGCCATCTGACCAGAGTTCAGTCTAGGGGAGGCAGTTGGTATGCATCTCACTGAGTCACCTTTCCTTTACCTATTATCAAATGCTACATTTAGCGGCAGGGTGTTGTCTATTCCTTGAAACTGCACTAACTTTCAAGGCCCTAAGATTATTAACATCTATCTAGAAAAACTGGGAAAAGCATGTTTCCAGGCCTTGAAGTGCAAGGATAGACTTGAAAGTGTAAGCCAGTATACGTGCGGATGTGTGTTTGACAACAAACGTGGAAGAACATATACTGGATTTCTGTGGATCAAGGACCAAATTTTAAGTGCTCAGCATTTCTCTTTCTCTCTGTCCATTAGTAGTAAAAGGAAATCAAAGCACACAAAATAACTTTGCATGTGTGGACAATGAAAACCTATGACTATTTTATTCAATTTCAGAAGGTTTCTTCCCATGGCAGAAGAAATGAGCATTTCCATGCACTTTCTATCCAGCATTCACATATCCTGAAATGTTTTGTGAAATTATCCTGTTCAGAAATACACCAGTGTACAGGTGAAATAATTGTGATTTTTGTAGTTGTTTAAAAAAGAGTTTTTGCGCAAAACATAGTGTTTCCAGAACTATACATTTTTTTTTCCAAAAAAAACCCTCACACATTTTTTTCTGGGAATGGTGACTTTTGGGTGGAAAACACGTTCTTGGGAAAAAAAAAAACCTCCATCATTTTTGTGCAAAACCTCAAGGTGTTTTCAGACCACATGTTTCTGGAAACATTGGCTAGAATCCTGAGGGGACTTATGAATGCATAAGGACCACAGTTACAGTGCTGCTCAGTGACTCCCATTCTGCTCCTTCCAATCCCCATTTCCTGGGCAGCAGCAGCTGCAATAGATGGGGATCTATTCCTCTGGTGATCAGGAAGCAGCTAAATGCTATTTCCACCCCCTCCCATGAGCAACCTGTGATGCAGAATCAGGGTCCCTGTCACAAATTCCCCCCTTACTTGAGATTGCTTCTGCAAGGGGGAGGAGAAAACCAACAGCCAGCTGCTTCCCAATTGTCAGGAGAACAGATTCCTATCAATCACAGCAGCTGCTGCCTGGTAAGTGGGAATTGGGAACTTTCATAGTTCCTCTGTATCCCCTAAACTAGGGGTTATGTAGAGATTGTGAATATGAACCAGTAAAAAGTTCATAAATCTAGGCTAAGCATTTGTAACTGCTCATCAGAGTTCTGGCCATCATTTTTGAACTATTTTGTGCATCTTTCAGTACAGCCTTCGCCAACCTTGTGGCATGCAAATATACTAAGGAAAATGACTTGTTGGGATCATTTTCTGCTGGCCATGTTGCCAATGCTGGGGATGGTGGAAGGTGTAACCCAACACATCTGGAAGACAGTGGAGAACTATCTTTTAGTATAAACCACTCTAGTTATGCTAGACAGCAGCTGATTGAATGAATCTAAGTGACTTCTATGAATTTTAGCTATCTACACCTCTCCACTCTCCATATTATCAGTTTTTTAATTGACTGTCTCTGAGAACTGGCTTGGGTCCCACTCTGAGAGAAAGATGTCATATAAATGAAAAACAAACAAACATGTATTCATTCTCAAGAGACCCAACATGGTGTAGTAGTTTGAGCATTGGACTACAACTCTGGAGAGCAGGGTTCAAATCCCTGCTCGGCTGAGGAAACCCACTGGGTGCTCTTGGTCAAGTCATATTCTCTCATAATCAGAGGAAGGCAAAGGCAAACCCCTCTGAACAAATTTTGCCAGGAAACTCTGGGATAAGTTCACCTTAGGATCTCTATAAGTTGGAAATGACCTGAAGGCACACAACAATACATTATTTCTTAGGCATTATGTATAAGATTTCCTCATACCTTTCTCTTAACTCTTCTGGCCTGATCCCACTTCCTTCTTGTAGCTCACAACCTTTGAAGTTTTTTTTTACTTTGTTATAGCTCAGTCTTTGAAGTTTTTCACCTTTACCATATTTGAGGTTAAACTGCCTTACCTTCAAAGCTTTATAATTTTTTTTTTATCTAATGACTGATTCTTCCCCCTCATAAGTTAGAATGCTCATGAACATTCCGTTGTATGAGAGCAGTGTGATTTCATAGCAAACAGAAAGAAGATTGAAGTTATACACAGATCAAAAGGCAACAGCTTGTTTTTAATATGTGAGGGTGGGACAGTGAATCTGCCCTCACATTGCTACACTTCTCTGATTCGAAACAAAACAAAAAAATGAAGAAGCACAATAGAAAGATCCAAGTTTCCCTTTAATGGATAGCTGCAGGAAGAGGAAGGCAGAGCAGCAGGGCTGGTTTGGGAACCATACTCAGGCAAAAAAAAGAAAAAGTCCATCCCAGAAACAGGATCTCTTCTAGACCATAAGGACAAACAAAACATATTATAATTTTAGCTGTTATATTTAGAATGTTTTAAACATAGAGTTTTATTGGCAATGACGATTCGCTATAATGCATATATACTATATTTGACAGCATATTAGATGCACTGGCATAGAAGACGCACCCTATTTTCAAACTGTATTTTTTAGGAAAAAATTTTTTAGTACCTAGCAGAGGCAAAATGCATAGGAAAGGGAGGAGGAGTGAAAGGAAGGGTCACATAAGATTTCCCCACCCCCTCCCTTCCGTTTTGCCTCATCAGGGTTTCCCTCAGCCCCCCCCTTCTGTTTTGTCTGGGTGGGGAGAAATCCCTGCCAAAGCAAAATACATAGGAAAGGCACAGGGATGAAAGAAGCACTAGTGCTGGCCTCCCCACCTTTCCTATATATTTTGGCTTGGTGGAGAGTTCTCCTCACCCAGGTAAAATGACAGGAAGGAGGAGTGAAAGGCTAGTGCTAGCACTCCTTCCTTCTGCCCGCCTTTCCTATGCATTTTGCTTTGGCATCTTATACACGGGCAAATACCATGTATAAGATGCACTAGCATATAAGATGCACCCCATTTTCAGAAGGCATTTTTTAGGAAAAAAAAGTGCATCTTATACACCAGCAAAGACAGTACTTGGTGCCATTCTTGAGTTTCTCCAGATATTGTATGAAATGGTTATAACAGTAAAAACTCCTATTCTACCTCAGTTCTACTATGGGCTTCCAGAGGAACAAGAGCTAGATAGAATGTGTGTATACAGCCTAATGAAGATGTGTTCTGCTCCTTTCTCAAGAGTATTTGCTGTCTGTCTGAACATGGCTATTACCTGCACAGGTGCTAGATAAATGCATGCTATTTAGCCTTTTAGCCTTTCCTCATAGGAAGAGATGAATCCATAATGCTGGAATCCTCGATTTAAAAAAGACTTAAAAGCTAGATCTCTCTTCCCCTCTATGGGCAATCTCTCTCTCTCTTTCTCAGAGGAGGGCGACTGTGCTGGGGTGGGGCTCAAACCAGTTCCTTCTAGCAGGCCACACCAGGTTTGATTTATTTTCAGATTATTTTTTACCATTCTCCCTGTGCAGAGCAAATAAAGCAAAAAAAAGAAAAAGAAAAAAAAAGAGTGTATTTGGGGGTAGTTAAGAGTTTTATTGGGATTATTTTCCCTAAACTGAAGGTTTTTGGACTTGGAGGGTGTCTTGGCACATCTGGAGGACAGGAAAAACACTGGTTGGGGGATTGCATGAAGTCAGCAGAGTATTTGAAGCAGCCACCAGTATACATCTTCATGTAGTTGAGTGTAATGGCATATGCAAGTTCCGAAAATACCGCAGAATCATGATTATTTATTTAAAGGTATAGACTATCTTATGGAAACAATGGACTAAAATGTGCAGGTTTTGCCATTCATATTAACTGAAGTCCAGTAGCTTACCTTCTAACGCTGCTGGAGTGTGGGCCTTGTGTGAAAAGCCTGGGCAGGAAGGCTCTCGCAAGCCTCCTGCTTCCCTGCTGCTTGGGCTCCACAGCTCCTTCCTGCTTGCGCGAGAGCCCCACCCGCGCCCCTTCCTTCCGCAGTGCAGCCTGGGAGTTGTAGGCTGCACTGAGGACAGGAAGCGTGACCGGCCCAGCTCCGGAGGCTCCGCACTGCAGGTGAGCGTGGCCCAGGCCTGTGAGCCTTGAGCAAGCACGGCTTATTTTCAGCTAAAAGCGGAAAATAAGAAAATGCGTATTTGCTGCACTTGCGGGCCTTGAGCATGGTGGAAATGGGAGTGCATCATGCAGACCACTCCTGACATTTACGCGACGCTCAAGGGGCCCTTTTGCTTGAAAACTGCCATGCAAAAAGGGCCAAAATGCAAGGAAACAACTTAGAAACAGTGGGCCTTGTCCAAGATTTCTGTTAAAGCAATCAGTTTGTTCTTTCATCATTAAATCACCTGTTGCAGAGATGGAGATAGGAGTGCCTGTTCGCTGCCCTCATCCCCAAATTGGTGATCAGGACTATGAGAGCTGATGCTAACAATCAGCTGTTTGGCAGTGCACATCTTCTGTTCGATGTGGGGCTTCTTTTTCCCTCCAGCTACAATCACCAGAATCCTATACAACCATTGCATACTATATAAGACCATAATAGCATTGCTATGTCTAACCCAGGTCTAATGGTTTAAAGTTGCAAAAGAGTAGTTTTTGACTAAACATTAGAAGGAACTTCTCAGCAATGGAATCAACTGCATAGAGAGGTGATGGAGTCTCCTTTTTAGACTTCTTAGGAAAAAATAAAAGGCTGACAGCTACCCACTACTCTTTAACTCTTTACTACTTTACTACTCTTTAACTGGAGTCCTGCACTGAGCAGGGAATTGGACTTGATGGCTCATGAGGTCCCTTCCAACTCTGAGATTCTAAGGTTATTTGAGTGTTTAAAAAAAGTTGCGATTAAGTACATGTCTGTAACATTTTATAATGTTTCAGTTTTCTTATAAATCATGAGAAGCCTGGCTTAACGTTTGTAAACAAAACCATGGATCCAGCCTTGACAGATTGAAAATTACAGTTGGCCCTCTACATTCACTAGGCTTAGGGGCTCAGGACCCCCACAAAAGTGGAAACACTGCAAATATCAAAATCTGTGTGGGTGTCCATGGGAAGGGGACAAAGGCATGGTGGGGGAATGGGTACACAGGGTCTGAACCAGGTCGGGGAAAGGAGAGGGAGAGGGGGTGGGTCTGAAAAAAAAAAAGGGTTATGAATTTCTGTACTGCTGGTGAGAGCATCCCTAGACAGCATTCTACACATAGCACTCACATGAAGGAGAGAAAGAATAAAATGAGTCCCTCAGATTTCCTTGCTCTGCAGTCCACAGCACAGCTTCTGCCATTGTTCTGAAGGTTCCCTCACACTTCTGGGGATGAGAAATGGAAAGAGTCCTTGTAAATCTTTTCATCCTTGAAACCCTATCAAGTAAATGGGCAACCTCCATGATTTTTTTTTTTTGGTGAAAAATTATTTTCACAACACCCAACTTTTTGTGGAAAAACAGAACAAACACTTAAAAAAAACCCATGCTATTTCTGCAAAAAAAAGTGCACAAAAACAAGGGATTGGCACAAAGAAACCGCAGTATCGTGTAAATAATTTTTTTCATGAACAAAGTCTGAAAGGGAGAAAAAAACCTAAAATGTACTGAAATTCTTGTAATCTCTTCAAGTGGAGAATAAAACATTTGAAATTACTTATTTCTGCCTGTGAGCATGAAATAGGAGAAGATTTACATCCTTACAGCAGGGATTGGAGGAGATGGAGCCACTGGTGAAAACCACCTATGTGCTGGTCAGTCAATGGAAGAATCTTTTCCGGACTGAAAGTCTTTTCTTTGATGGAAAAAGCCTTTGTATCACTCAGAGACATTTTGTTGGATCCCTCCCCAAGAACTGAGTTGAATGGAAATTGCTAGAACAACTATGTTACCCTTTGAGTTCTGCATCAATATATCAAAGGTGAGGGAAAGGGATGAGAGGATGACTGCCATTCTGGAACATGTTTAGAAAGGAATTGTTGTAGAGAAGAGAAACAAGTTCAACATATGAGATTGACATTGTCCAGTTCAAGTCCCTTAAAAAAAGATATATACATTTTCCTGCTTACATGGTTCTAAAATTTGAACATTAAATGCCTCCCATTTCATGTTATATTTCCATTCTGGTTCATTCCAGTGCTGAACATTTGTTCACCTTTGGCTGAAGTCACTCAGCGAAAAATACTCTGAGATCTCTCTGAATCTATTTGACACATCCTGTCCTTCCCCAACTACTTTTGGCATTTGAAGTTATGGAGAAAAGTGGTTGGCTGAGTGCGTTTTCTTTTCCTAGAATAAAGTTCATATGATCCAAAGCTTGTTCTTATTAAGCTTGTTCTTAATAAAAAGTGCTCAGTTGAGATTGAAAAATGAACTAACCTTCTGCGGAGATATCTTTAAAAAAACAAACAAACCTAGGATAAGCAAAATTAACATTTAATGCCTGACATAGGCCCTTTCCACATGTGTGTGTGTGTGGGGAACGGGTGAAAACGCCCCAAAACGGAGCTTACCTCCAGCCGGGTAAGTCCGTCGCGACGCGGAGCAGCGCGAGTTCGCTGCTCCGCAGTCCTCCGGCGTCCCAAATGGCGGCTTCCGGTTGGTGGAGGCTCTCCACCAACCAGAGAAGCTCGCCAGCTGGAAGCCTGCCCCCGGCAGATCTACAGGCACGCACTTGCGCTCGCCTGCAAATCCACGTTGGAGCCGGGCGACGGAGCGGCACAGGGCTGTGCGCTCCGTGCTTTCTAAAAACCTCGAAAAAGAGGTTTTGAAAAAACATGCAGCGTGGCTAGTTCTGGCCGCTCCTGAGTGGATTCTGGTGTGGGACTATGAAAAGTAGTCCACGCCAGTCCACTCTATGGTGTAGAAGACCTCCGTGAGAGGTCGCTCTGCACCATTACAGAAGCCCGGTGTGGAAATGGCCATACTTTTAGTGACATACATACATGGACTGTTTTTTTTTGGGGGGGAGGACAGTATGCAATGGCCTTATCCAGCTGATGGCTGTGCACAGTGATGGATGCAGGACCATTACGCATTCAATACTTCATCCAAGTACACAGAGCAGCATGTGAATGTACATTATATCTATCCTTTGCCTTTGCACATTGTGCACCATAGTTGGTGCTACCACTCATGTGTATTGAATATTGATCCACATGCATTTTGCTGCATTGGTGTCCAGCACAGGGCTTGCATAATGTAAGTCTGCTGATGGCCATTTCCATTAAACTGAAGGGATGTAGGAGCTCAGTGTAGTTTTTTTTAAATTGTAGACTGAAGTACATCAGTAATTCCATAGTGTGGAACATACTAGTTTGTTTGATTGACTGCTGTTGCTGCTGCTACAGGCTTCCTATATTTGCAATCATTACTTCTCTCATAACTAAAGAATACATTTTCGGGCAGGTGGCAAGCCTACAATCCTGTGGGAGAGGGTCTTTCTCCACCCCTTCCATAAATCCTAACTCCTTCTGGTAAGTTAAAGTGATCTCTCCGTGTATGCAGGTGAGTCCTCCTTGTAATTTCTAATCACTGATCAGAGACAATGGAGACAGCTGATCCAGGGGCTTGGTGCTTCAGCTGGTCAAAAAGCAACTGTTTGTGACAAAGAACAATAGGTGCCATCTTCGTATTAAGTTATGTTTTGATTGGACATCAAAAACTAAGTGAAAATGCATTTCTTCCATTTTTATTTGTGGGTATCAAAACTAGGACAGAGGCTTTTCAACAACTGTTCCTCCTCCTCCCCCTCCTCCCCCTCCTCCTCCTCCTCCTCCTTCATAATATAATATAATATAATATAATATAATATAATATAATAATAATATAATAATAATAATAATGGGTCACCATTGGTAGCTGCTGCCACCATTTATTTATTTATTCATTTTATAACCTGCCTTTCTCCCAATATGAGACCCAAAGTAGACCTTGTTAACTGCAGTAATGGCAATAGCAACAACAAAACTCCCACACTGGAAGCCTAGATGTCATTTGTTACATATGAGGCCCTCAGATATAGCACCCCTCCAGAGGGTGGGAAATGGCAGCTCACACATTAAAATGGTGAAGAATATTTAGCAATATGACTCTGTTTATCAGCTTTTATTTCTTTCAAGAACTAGTAGGCTCCACTATGGCAGTATTTCCCACTTCCAGCTCTTCCACCTAGGCTCCCTAAGGTGCAATGACAAATGTATCATGTTCAAAGTGCTGCAGATAAGACTTGAAGCATCTATGTTAGCAGCTAATGCCAGGATGTTCATGGCTAAGTTTCTTGCCCTCACATTTGTCACTTTTGCAGGACAAAGAAAACTCTGCCTTGAATCTCTAGTGGTTTGGCAGGGGTCCTAATACAGTCCTGCTGATGGGGAACTTCCACCAAGAACCTGATAGCTAAAAAGGACCATGTTCTGAACTGAGATGCAAGGAGGGAGATTGTAATGGGAGCCAGTGGCGGTAGTAGCAAAACCAGTGCTATTTAAAGATGTGTTTGCGTGTGTACGGAGAAATCACAAATATCAGCCATGCCCCAAATGTATTATCTGTCATTCTATATATTGGGATGAGCAAAGTGTCAGCTTCCATATGTCACTGGAATGAGGTTCCCAGGAGCCCTTACCATTGGCTATGCTAGTTAGGGTTGATGCGAGCTACAGTTCGAAAGTCATGGGTTGTGCATCTCATGCTGTATGTATTGCATATCTGACAAATCAAATAGCCATTTCTATGGACTGGTGTTTATATCTACTACCCAGGGAGCAGGTTTCTATGCCAGCAAGTATGTCATTTGGGTAGTCTTCACCTATTTTAGCATCATGTAAACCTATGGGGCCATATCCCCAACAAGGGACTTTTGAGCTGATGTGGTAACCCCCAATTCATACGCAGCCTGCTGCCTTGTAGGTTACACAGAATTGCAGTCCTTTTAGAGATTTAAGAAACTGTTCTTCAGGAAGCCATCCCATCCAGCCTTTTAGATTAGTGATAGGTGATTCAGAAGCTACTTGTTAATTATGAGCTGTCTGGGTAACCATTAACGAGCTTTCTGAGCTTTGCATCCTGTTCATATACATTGCTAAATTCTGTAGAAACCATAGGCTCTTGGGTTCCATTTCTTCAGCTTAAGAGACTGTGACTTAAATTTCATTCTTTCCAACCCTCAACCCTCCAAGTTGGAATAGGTAATTCTTTTCTGAAGTTCTTCCACATATCTAGCTATGGAGAATATGCTCTTCTGCAGATGACAAATTGCTATGAGCACATAACAGCTGTGAGATGGCAACAGGTCTTCCTATTATCCTCCTGCAGATGTAATTCAAGATGTTGAGGATAACCTTTCCAGCCCAGAGTAGTCTGTGCAGCCATCTGAAAGACTGTCTCTCATTTTCTGTTCCAGTAGGTGAGATAAAAAAGGAAAGCTCCTGCTATTGGTGACTCTTATAGGATTTAATTATAAGAAGGTGGGATTTATTTGCCCACCAAGATGCCAGAGGACAAAGGTAACAAATTTCTGGAATGTGTTGGTAAGACCCAAGTTAATCTTACTTTTTGTAGGTATGCAACATTTTATATTGTGACAGGGTGTGGCAGTCAGGAATTGAGGGGAATATATTCTTCCTATTTCTCATGTTCATTTGTTTGGACTGTACAACCTTTGTGGCCAAACATCTCCAAGCATGTCACATTGGAAGCTAACTCTGTGTTCACACAGCAATGAGAACATGGAGAAGGTAGAGATACAAGTGATACGGGAAAGGAGGAACTGAGGAAATTATGGGCCAATATGAAAAGAAGGCCAGGAAAAAGCTAATTAATGGTCTAATCTAGAGAGACAAAAACTGTCAGTTATTGGTAGAAAGAGGGGTGGAAGGGAAGAGAGAACTCTGGGTATAAAACCACCGTGTGGCCTGAAAGTTAAAGGAGATGGTGATGGGAGAGCTAGGAATGAATCTAACACTGATTTGAACTAACCAGCCAAATCTTGGGCTGAATGAAATCTTATTGATGAGATCAGCAATATGTATTATAGCATCTATACCTGTGTTTTATTTCCTCACCATTATCAACAAATGGTTTACTAAAATAGATAGTGCATTTTTTTCTTGTAAGGAATGGTGGAGGGGGGCATGGTTTTTACATTAAACAGAGATACAGGTCTGGATGCTCTGCAGGGCTCAAGCATCCCAACAGTTTCTGGAAGGTTAGGAATCACTGTGGTACAGCTTGAGGGGGTACTGGTGATGTGTGCTGGGGGAGGGCAGATAATCAGGGGAAAGAATGTCTCCTGTCACTTTCACTACCCAGAATCTCTGCTGTATCAAAAGCTTTTCTGAGGAGGGAAAGATTCACTGGCCCTTTCCACACAAGGCTGATACTGTTGCTTTTACATATGCACTTTAAACTGGTTTGACATCATGCTGTCCTCTGTGGTTCCGCATGAGTTGAGGTCTTAGCGTGTTTAACATCAACGTTAAACCAGTGTATTGTAAAAATGGAAAAACTCTGATGTAAACAACCCAAACCGTTTCTGCTGCGTTTTTTTCCTACGCGCAGAAGCGTTACATTGATTCGCACACTTGTGCTAAAACGTAGCAATGGTTTCTGTGACTTTTTTTTTAATTGACCAATCAGTGGCAGTGGGGTGGAGCAAGGGAGGGGAATAGGATATCCACAAGAATTGATGATGTGGAAGCTACAAATGATTTTCTTTGCTTTACTACAATAGAAACCACAGGGTGTGCAGATAGGAATTGGGGTAAGTCAGAGTAAAAAACACCATTCATGACACGTGGTGAAACGCTCCTCTACTCTAGTGTGGAAATGGCCATTGTATTTTAAACTGCATTTGTTATATCCTGTAATGGCACATCAAACCTACAGTCCCAAATTTAGGACATTAGCTCCAATCAGTCAGAGTCATTCAGCCCCTGTAAATCTCTTCTCTTCTTTTCTGGATAAGCATATGAGTTACTTGGACAAAGAAGCCACAATCAGCAGAAATACTTGACAAACCACAGTGGGTGCTCTGTCTAGTAATTCTGCGACCCCTTAATTCTCTGCCAGCTGCTCACATCCTTCCTGACAACCCTGCATGCCCAGTTTTATATTACACTTTGGACACAGTTGTCCTACTTTCTCCTTCCTTCAACTGTATAGTTTCACCACACTTGCTTCTTCAACTCTGCACCTAAGTATCTGTGCCTAAGCCCATAGATCTTACTCATTAGCCACTCTGGCACCATTTCCGCACTAGGCTGTTACAGCGTGATGATTCCACTTTCAACCTCCTATGGAATCCTGGGGTTTGCAGTTTAGGGAGAGGCCGGCCGGCCCCTCCCTAAACTGCAAACCCCAGGATTCCATAAGAGGTTGAAAGTGGAATCATCGCACTATAACAGCCTAGTGTGGAAATGGCCTATGTCTTAGCAGTCTTCCACGAACCATGGCATGGAATCCTTCCTGGCTGGGCCAATAAACTGAGGTGCAATTGATAGGTGGTTATTCTTGACTGAATGTTATTCATACTGCTCTAGATGAAGTTGAGAGCCCTCTGAAAGAGAAGGTTTGCAGCTTGTGTGTTCTCCTGGATCCATTTTTGCTCCGTGAGGCACTAGTGATCTCACTGGTGAGGCTTGCCTTCTGCCAGCATTGACTGGTAGTCCATTTGTATCTGTATTTGGATAGGAGCAATATAGTTTCAGTGGCTGATGCACTGATAACCTCCATATTAGCTGATTGCAATGGATTGTATGTGGGGTTCCTTTCGAAGACAGTTTGAAAAATGTAGCTAGTTCAGAATACAGCAGCCAGATCAATGACAAGGCCCACAGTGCCTGAACATATATCATCTATTCTGGCCCAGCTGCACTGGCTGCTGCTGTCTCAGATTTTGGACCTAATTTTAACCTATAAAGCCTTATTTGGCCTGGCCCCCGAGTAGCAGATAAAATGCCTCTCCAGTCATGAACTTACTCATATCCTGATACCGTCATTTGAGGACTTAGAGAAGTCCTTTGAGAGAGATTCCGAGAGCGATTGACAAGGACCTTTTCCATGGTGAGCCCCTGCCTATGGCAACCCTTTTCCAAGGAAGAACTGCTTAACCCCAACATTAGCAGCTTTACCATCAGTTATCTGTTATAATTTTTTCACCATTGCCATCAGTTAAGACATGCCTCTACCCTCAAGCATTTGATGGGAAGTAAGCAGTCAATTTTTAATTATAACTCTCAGGTCAATCAATTGACCCCATATATTTTTCTTGGTTGAATGGAGGTCTTTTTTTATTTTATGTATGTAAACTGTATATTATACAAACTCTATTTTTAAAGTATATTTTATCTGTAAGGTGTATAGAGTCTTTTTCTTTTTTGGTAAAAAAAAGGTGTCCAAGAAATAGAAGGAATAATAGGAATAATAAGAATAATAGGAATAATGTTAAACAGTAGCTGAAGTATCTGAAGTAGCTTGAGAGTGGCTTCACTTCCTAGCATCCTTTTAAAACAACAACAACAACAACAATTCAAGACTCATTCTCAGTGAAGCTTTTCTTCTGGTTCTTGCTCCTCACTCTACTGCCTAATCTGCACTCATCCAATAGCTTCCTGCCTCTGGTCTCCTGCCAGCTACTCTTCCTGGATTTTATTGCTGTAGCCATTCCAGGAAAAGTATTTGGCAGCTTCCAGTCACACTTCCTAGAGTAGATAGAGCATCATGTTGCTGTAGTTCACTCAGATTTTGAACAACATAGCCAGCAGCAATCATGGTTGTGTGCTGCTCTAAATGATGAAGAACTCTTGTTTTAGAAGGAGAAAAAAAAATAGAGAAGTACCTTTTGAGTCATTCTGCATACAGCCCATTTCCTGCCCTCAAATAATGACAAATAAGCATTATTCATCATACACCATCCCATGAAGGTTTAGACTTTCTTATATTATTTTATTACATAGCAGAAGGAACATTGCTCTCCTCTCATTACCCTAAAAATAATTCATTGCAAGGAAGCCATTACTTGTAGCAAGTTACTTCCGAGCTCTGGAGCCAACACACCTCTACTTAATGATGGAGCTGTCTCTATCTCTAACATTCTAACCTAGTTTCCTTCGTACAAATATCATCAATGCTTCAGGCTAATTTCAAACTGAAGGAAATAAGAAGTCTGACTTGATCTAAAAGTTTCCAAATTGACATCTCAGGTCATTATGTACTGTCTCATTTTTTTTAAAAAAATCTTCATACAACTTTTTAAAGATTCCTTTTTGCCCATCCTAGGGTTTTAATTGTGGATTCTTATAATTATCTTACCAGCATGTGTAGCCCATATTTCCAGTTTTACAACTGTGGTAAATATAAATGCAGAAATTATACAGTTCCTTGAATAAAGGAGCAAACAGGGGGAAAACACTCTAGCAGGTCTTGAACCTGCCAGTAATCACTCCTACATGTTGTCTATTATAGCCTGGTGTACAAACAGTACATTTCCACATCACACAGGTGGAAGTGTGAAGCTGAGGCTCATTTAACAGTGTGAAGTTTCCCAATGTATCACAATTACTGAAACACCTGTGCATCATAACTTTTCACTGATCCACTGTGAAAACTCACAGTCTGTTTATTAACAAAACCACCAATATGCTTTGTTTCTTATAGAACCCACAGTACGCCAGGTCTCCATTCCCCTCCCTTATTTTTTCCCCCAAAAACTTTTATAACAAGAGTTTTACTTTTTGTGACAAGAGTTACAACAGAACCTATGATTCAGGGGCAGAAAGTGGCATACTTTTTTTTTTAAAAAAATATTATTTTGAAAAGAGTCGTTCCACAAATCCCCAGTTATGTGTTGGAGATGTGAACACAAGATATATCCACTAAAGCAGACCATGGAAAAGTAAATTTTTTAGATTGCAGCTTCCAGAATTGCCTAGCCAGCATGGCCACTTGCTATTCTAACTGGGGAAAACAGCTCCCACTGTCCTCTAGTTTGTATGGCCTCTGGCCATTGTAGCTGGGGTATACAGCTCCTGCTGTCCTTTAGCTAGCATGGCCATTTGTCATGGTGGCCTCGGGTGTAGCCCAGAAAAGTAACTTTTCTAAGCCCTGGTTTTAGGATGTGCCTAGAAAACTCCCATGCACCAGTACATTATGGTGAAAGTGCAGAAGGCAGCTTGAGAAATAAACTGATGTGGAAATCAAGCTTTGGCAAATATGGAAATTATGAATACTAACGATGAATCAATTTGTTAGGAGGGGAACCATACATTTGGCTACAGAACACATTATTTCTATGCAGAAAAGGCCAGGTTCAAATGCTGGTATTTCCAACATAAAAGATTTCAAATAACAGCTGCTAGGAAAGGATAGGGCTTGTTAAAGTTATTTTTGTACTACAGATCCTAGAATCCCCATCCATCATGGCTACTGGATGGGGGCTTCTGGAAGATGACCTTTCTGTTCAAAAGATCCTGAACGAGTAACTCTGGTGAACGGGTGAATTCTGCCAGAGTAAGGTCTCTCTCTACCGAAAACCCTGGAGAGCTTCTACCAATCCCAGTAAACAGTTCTGGGTTATACATTCAAGCAGTCTCATCAGACAGAATCCTATGTTTCTAAGCATACCCAGTTTTCCTCCTCTTGTTCCCAGATCTTTGAGGAAAATTAAGTCAAGAGGAACTGACTGAATGTGCGTAGGCTGAATCCCAAACATGGAAAGAAATTTCATTTATGAAGATGTCAAGGACATAGATGCACAGTCACTAATCCATCTCATATGTAAATTGGACATGGATTTTACAACATGAGAAAAATTAGCATATGTCTACGTAGAAGGAGTTTTTGTGGCTGCGTTGGGAACCGTGCCATTGTTCTGCACAATCTAATTCCATAAACATCTTTGCAATGCTGAATCATCACGAAGGGAAGACCAGTGACAGCAAAAACTGAAATTAAGAAATAAAAAAAATTACTGCTTTGTTTTACCATGAACCATGAAATATATGCATTGTAAAATTCTGGAAAGATGTATTTTATCATTCAAGCAGGAATACCACGGGTGGATTCCATCATTTTTTTTAAAAAAAAGCACACACACAAACAATTATCATTAAAGAAATTGAAATGAAAGTATTACTAGTTACCTGTGTGTGTGTGTGTGCATGTGTGCGTGCGTGCGCTTGTGTGTTTGGGGCTATTATTCAGAGGAAGCAGGTTATGAATACATTTAAAAGAAAAAAAGAAGAAAGCAAGTTAACACCAGAACACTTAACGTTCCTAAAGAAGTTTCCTCAAATTCCTACACAAACAATATAAAATAACAACCTAATAATTTAGTATCTCAATCATGTTCAGTAAAGAAGTCCTTTAGATAATTGGCACTGCCTCTGTACTAGGCCAAACTTACTTTTAAGTTACAAATACTCACAAAAGGTTTACATTATAAGGAGCTGCTTTGGAGATGTGCAGATTTAGTTTGTAAGTACAAAGTGAACATGCAAATTGCCTTATCTTGTGGGATTCACAAACAACCATCATTCAGATTGATTTAATACATAGCTTTTTATCTTTAAAAGTGTTAATTAGAAAATAGGGACAGTTCTCTGAACACTTAAGAGTAATAAATAGATCAAAACAGCATCCATGCCTCTGTGATGGAACTTCTGAAGACTTTATAAAAGGATTAATACAATTGTCAAAAAGACCACCGTATACATATTTAATAGCGCTGCCAAGCTACAATTACATTTTTAGGATTCTATTTGCTAGTTTTTAAATACTCATTATACTAAAGAGGGGAAAAAAACCACAGAAAGAACTCAGTACATTATTTAGAAGAACTGGTGCTTTAACTAACCCATTCAGATCACCCTGAGTGAGCAATTCTCCCGCTACCTCATTTTGAATAACCATATATTTGATGAAATAAACATAGAATGAACACATACACATGAGAGTACAATACAGAGGAACCAATATTGGATCCCCATGTAAAAACATTTTTATATAAAAACATAATAAAAACCCTGTTCAGTAAGAACAAAGATTTTTCTAGTCCAGCATTCTGCTTTCCACATGCACGGGGGGTGGGTGGGCTGAAAAGTTATTTTTTTTAGACTACAACCAAGCTGGCTGAAAATTCTGATAATTTTTTTTCCTGACTTCTAGGCTGTGTAGTTGCTTCTTGGAAATCCACAAGGTGGATGTGAAGGCACTGGTCCTCCAGCACCTGCTATTCAGAATGTCAGTGAATCAGAACTTAGACATAATTAGTAACCAATAGGCAGTTACTTGTAGCTATTTCATATTTCTCCAATAAGGTATCGCTACATTACATTATGATTGCACCTTAATGAGAGATAACCTTGTTCTCTTTGTGCTCTGTGACTTTTCGTTGCTTTTTTAATTATAGAGTGCGGCCTCATTAAATGATAGAAAAGGAGTATCACATGGCTCAAACAATTACTCATGTTGTGTCTTTTGCTATTGCCTTGTGCTCTTTTGGTGA
The DNA here is from genome assembly GCA_030412105.1 of Cyclura pinguis. Lineage (NCBI taxonomy): Eukaryota > Metazoa > Chordata > Lepidosauria > Squamata > Iguanidae > Cyclura > Cyclura pinguis. Next base: position 239,973,172 of record CM059599.1, read on the forward strand.
GTATTGAGAAGGTGAAGAGGTGGACAGGACAAGATAATCTTTTGTACTTCAAGCCAGTGACTTGTAGAATTCAAATGGTAAATACATGTAACTAAAAGTAGCTATTTTAGGGTTTTTTTTTAGCAATATTAAATCATCCTTGGTGTAAGGAAGTACTTTGTTCTCTCTGTTCTGAATCTGCTCTCCATTTTGTTGGATGCCACTGAACTCAAGTTTGATGAGAGCAAGAAAAAAAAACCTGTTTCCTTCTCACTTTCTTTATATCATACATAATGCTGTTAATTTTTGCCATGTCCTTCCCTTACAGAGCAATCTTGCTTGTTCCAGTGAAAGGGAAGCTGCAACAGAGAAATGACCAAATCTAAAAATAATCCATAACCATGTTCTCAACAAACTTTTATGGTTGCTTTCCCAAACAAACAAACAAACAAACAAACAAATGTTTTTTTCCATTGCTTCCAGGAAATAGACTGTACTAGTTCCAGGGCTGATATAGTTTCCCTGTCTTTTGGGAATATTGTGATGAAATGAGGGGGGTCTTGGGGGGTCTGCCATTGCCATCCACACATGTCCTGACTTACCAGCAAGATGCCAGGGTGCTGTCCATGCCCTGTGAGGCAATGCAAGCAGTGGTGGGCAGAGATGGATGCCAGGACAACTCAATGGCTGATATAGTGGTGGATGGCAAGACTAAGGAGGGAGTGGGGAAATTCAAAGGAGGAGGGGAGGCAGGCAGGTGGATAGATAAGCCAAGAAGGACTTGGGGCAAAACAGAATGGACAGATGAGATGAGAAGGACTTGGGGAGGAATGGAGTGGACAAACAAGAAGGGAAGGACTTGGGGCAGAAAGGAGTGGATGGACAAGAAGGAAAATGATTGGCATGAAAAGGACAGGATGCAAGGAATGGAGACAGGACAAACAACTTTGGGGTTGGAAGGAAGAAAGGGAAAGGCAGATTACTGAGCTGGAGTTGGAGGGGAGTGGAGGAGATGGTCACAAGGAGGGAAAGAGAAGAGCAAGGACAGGGCAGTGACAAAGTGGGAGGACAGAGAGGAGAGTGGGAAGTAGCTAACAATGAATGGGAAAGAACAGAGGGAGAGGATGAAGAGATGTTTAGGTGAGAAGTGGAAAATATAGATAATGACAGAGATGTGGCAAAGGCACTAGGAGAGGAAGGCAGTTAAGGCACATGTTGGGACACTGAGGGCAGGAGGTATGAGCAGGAGGCAGTAGAAAAGGTAATATAAAGAGGGGAGAAAGAGTGGTCAGAAGGAACAGAAAGACCAGTGGGGGTTGGAAGAGACCAAATAGGCAAAGGGAAGAGAAGAGGTGTTCATGTGGAAGAGTTTATGGGGAAACAAAAAGTTTGAATGGGAGGATACAGGTAATCCTTGGTGAGGTAGAGAGATGGAAGGAAGTCATTTTTCAGTTCCTCTGTGTTTTCTAGTTTTCATCTTGTGTCCCTACTGGGAAAGGATTTAGTTCTTTGTCTTACTATAACTCCTTAGACAGTGGTTAGGACACTCACGGACTATTGTTATCCTGACTGAATTAAGGACAAGTGTCTGATTCACATCTGGATATCAGCAAGATTGTTAAATCTTATGGATTCTCAAGCTAGAGCCAGTCCCAGCCAGGCACTGGGTGGAGGCAAAGTCACAATGATGGAGAATGTGGACCCCAACAACCCCTCAAAAAACCTATTTCCCAAGCAATAGCAATAAATAGTTCAGGGGGTCTTGAATCAACAAGCCCAGCTGTTAGAATAGATGTTTGTGACCAGCAATTAGCATGGACACAAATGTGGAATCAGCTGGCCAGGACCTTTAAAGCACCCAATGTGACAATTACTAATGGGAGCTAAGAGGTCTCAATAGGTGGTCACACACCCCTATGTATAGCCAAAATGGGACCTAACAACAATCCTGAGGCTTTTTTGAATACTTTTGAGTGGGTAGTGGCAGCAATCAATTGGCCACCAATACAATAGATCTAATTTTCATAGCTGCTTGATTGGCCTAGATGGTTGGGCTGGTCCCCTTTAAGGTTGTTATTGACACCTGAATCAGGGTTGAGCTCAGAAAGCAAAACTTGGGCCCTCATTTAGTTGCAACACATTACTATATCCTAGGTAGCCTTATGGCAGAAGAACAACCCTACCTTACAATTTGCCTTGCAGCAGGCAATCTCAGAAGATATGGAAGGGCTTATAACAGAGGAGTTTATTTTGAGAGGAGAGGAGATCTAGTTTATAGAGTTAGCCCTCTACCTTGCACCAGGAGGCACTAAGCCTCACTCATCTTATTCCCACTGCTGGTTGTCTAGTAGTAGATAAAACTTCAGAACACATAACACAATGGGTTTTTTTGGCTGGGCATATATGAAGATACAATAGTATTGTGCCTCATGTCTCCAGTGCAGTGAATCTGACCAAAAAAGCTTCCCAGGGGCTCCTTAATTTCTATGCCCTTAATGACTGAGACTTTCAAATGCATCACGTTTAATCTCATCAGCCCTCTGGAGCAGTCCACACTGGAACATTCACATGTTTTGGTTATAGTGCATTATGCCACAGATTATCCAGATGTGATTCCTCTGAGATCATTGAATGCCACTCACCTTGCATAAGAACTATTACTAATTCTTTTCTGGAGTAGGTTTTCTCAAGGAGGTTTTAATGGATAAGGGCCTCAACTTCATGAGTTGGGGTATGGTGCAGGCAAAACCATTACAGATTTCCAGGTATCATCCTTATAGTAATGGACTGGTTAAACCAGACCCTGAAACAGTGGTTTGTTCAAAACTACCCTAGACAATGGCATACACTGAGAGGAGCAGTGTTCTTTGTTCTCCAGGAGGTTCCCCAGCCCTCTATGGGCTTCTCCCCAGTGGTGTCTGAGATCTGGTGTGAGAGTGGTGGGAGAAAGAATTCCTGTTGTCTAGAACCATCCCATATCAAGTATTAGAGATGAGACAACACTTTGAAGAAATAGCTCAGCTTGCAAAAGACAATCTGTGAGAGGCCCAGGTTAAAAAAAAGCGGTTGTTTGATAGAAAAATGAAACCTCAGTCCTTAGCAGGACAAAAGGTACTGGTATTCCTGCCTTCTTTTTTGGCCAAACTCTTTACCCAATGGCAAAGTCCCTTTAAAATCATAAGGAGAGTAGGTCCAGTAAATTATGAGGTAGAAATACTGGGGAACAAGTAACAGTGGAAAGTATTTCATGTCAACCTCTTGAAGGAGTAGCTTAAGCAGGAGGCTCTGTTGGCTAAGATTCTTGAAGGTGAGGACAAGAATACACTACGATCTAGGATTCAGGATTGGCAAGAGGCAGATGGTCTTTGCACTGATTGCCAGTTAAACCTGGAACAGCAAGGACAGGTGAGGCAACTAGAACAAGAATTCCAAGATGTATTCTCCAAAAACCCAGGATATACCATGCTGATAGCACACTACATCAGCACACAACCAGGCTCATCAGTCAGGGTAGCCACCAAGGCATTGCCATGGAAGCTGCAGGGGGTAATTGACAAGAAGGTGGGGACCATGTTAAAATTAGGTGTTATAGAAGAATCTCAGAGCCCCTAGTGTAGTCAACCAGTATTGGTACCAAACCAGAAGATTCTGTCCACTTCTGTATTGATGTTTGCCAGTTAAATTCAGTCTCCAAGTTTGATGCCTACCCAATGCCTGGTGTAGAACACTTATTAGAAGGGTTAGGCCAAGGTTGGTATTCAACCTCTTTGGACTTCACCAGTAGTTATTGGCAGATGCCTTAATGCCTGAGACCAGAGGAGGGAAAATGACATTTATAAAACCTACTGAGCTTTATTAGTTTACTCACATGCCCTTTGGGATACATAGGACTGCATCCATGTTCCAGCAATGTATGGATAGGGTTATAAGGATGGATCAGGACTATGCTATGGCTTATATAGATGGCATCATCAACTATAGTAAGTCTTGGAGGAATACCTTGGATACATCAGTAGTGTGTTAGTAGCTCTCTGAGAAGCATGGCTCACCACTAACCCTAATAAATGTACTATTGTCCAGCAGGAAGTACAGTACCTAGGACATATTGTTGGGGCTGGTAGTATTCAGCCTGTGAAAGACAAAATAGTGAAACTGTCAGAATGGACTGGACCGTGTACCAAGGTGAGACACATCTTAGCCTGGCTGGGTATTGTAGGAAGTTTCTTCCCAATTTTTCCCGTGTAGGTAGCCTGTTAACTTAACTAACCGAGAAAAAGGCTGCCCAGATTGTGAAAGTGGGGTGGATGAACAAAGGGCTTTTGATAGATTAAAAGACCATTTATGCACCCAGAAGGCCCCTGATTTCAGCAAGCCCTTCATCTTACGAACACATGCTTCAGATAAAGGTCTAGAGGCTATATTAGTTCAGCTCTGGCCTGATAGAGAACATCCAGTCCTGTACCTAAGCCACAAGTAATCACTTCAGGAACAGAAGTATGTGCTATAATGAAGGAAGCTTTAGCTGTCAAATGAGCAGTCCATACATTACGATATTATTTATGGGGCACTCCCTTTGGCTTAGTGATTGATCATGTCTCTCTGCATAGGTTAAAAGCCATGAAAGATGTCAATCCCTGGTTCACCTGGTGGTATCTAGTCTTCCAGCCATATGCTTTTTAAATTGTACATAGGAAAGATCAGACACATGTTAATGCTGATTTCTTTTCTAGGCAGGACCTGAGGGCCACCAGGGATGAGACATCCCTCTTGTCCAGGGAGATATGTGATGAAATGAGAGAGGTCTTGGGATGCCTGCAGCCACCTCTCACATGTGCCCAGATTTACCAGCAAGACAGCAACTGCTACCAAGGCTTTAGTTCTCTGTTGCATTATAAGTCCTTTGATGGTGGTTCGGAGATGCATGGACAATTGCTATCCTGACTGAATTAAGGGCACATAGAATCATAGAATCATAGAAATGTAGAGTTGGAAGAGACCACACGGGCCATCCAGTCCAACCCCCTACCATGCAGGAATACCCTCAAAGCACTCCTGACAGATGGCCATCCAGCTTCTGCTTAAAAACCTCCAAGGAAGGAGACTCCACTACACTCCGAGGCAGCATATTCCACTGCAGGACAGCCCTGACTGTCAGGAAGTTCTTCCTGAGGTTCAGCTGGAATCTTCTTTCCTGCAGCTTGAATCCATGCAGCAGAAAACAAGCCCCCTCCCTCCTCTACCTGGCATCCCTTCAAATATTTAAACGTAGCTATCATGTCCCCTCTTAACCTTCTCTTCTGCAGACTGAACATACCCAGCTCTCTAAGTCTATCCTCATAAGGCATGGCTTCCAGGCCCTTCACCATTTTGGTCGCCCTCCTCTGGACCTGCTCCAGCTTGACCATGTCCTTCTTGAATTGGGGTGCCCAGAACTGGACACAGTATTCAAGATGAGGTCTAACCAAAGCAGAGTAGAGTGGTACCAGTACCTCCCTCGATCTAGACACCATACTCCTATTGATGCAGCCGAGAATTGCGTTGGCTTTCTTGGCTGCCGCATCACACTGCTGACTCATGTTCAGCTTGTGGTCTATTAAGACTCCTAGATCCCTTTCACACGTACTGCCATCCAGCCACGTGTCCCCCATCCTGTATTTCTGTATTCCATTTTTTCTACCTAAGTGTAGGACCTTACACTTCTCTTTATTGAATTTGATTTTGTTAGCCTTGGCCCAGCTCTCCAATCTGACCAGGTCATTTTGAATTTTGATCCTGTCCTCGGGTGTATTAACAACCCCTCCCAATTTGGTGTCATCTGCAAATTTGATGATCATGCCCTCTATTCCTTTATATTTGACCCCCTTGTGGCCTCTTCCACCTTCTGGACCATGAAATTGTCTGCAAGACAAGCAAGAACTTGCTGGACCTTGCTGTCTTGGCAGAGTTTGACTGCCAACATATATCCGGGTAATTGAAATCTCCTATTATTACTGTATCTCTCCTTTTTGAATGCCAGTCATTTGGTTGAGGAAGGCGTCATCAAGGTCCTCAGTCTGGGTTGGAGGTCTGTAGTAAACCCCCACCAGAATATCCCTATTGTTTCTTGCTCCCTTAATTCTTACCCAGAGGCTCTCAACCTGGCTTTCTGGGTTTAAGTCATAGATCTCTTCACAGGTGAAAACATCCTTGACATACAAGGCTACTCCTCCTCCTTTCTTGTTTGGTCTATTTCTACAAAATAGGCTATACCCCTCTATTCCTACATTCCAATCCTGAGACTCATCCCACCAGGTCTCAGTGATGCCTATCAAATCGTATTTGTTTTGTTGTATTAGGAGTTCAAGTTCATCTTGCTTGTTTCCCATACTCTACGCGTTAGTGTAGAGACACTTAAATCCCCGGGCCCTTCCTGCAAGTCCCGTATATAGTACGGGACTTGCAGGAAGGGCCCGGGGATTTAAGTGTCTCTACACTAACGCGTAGAGTATGGGAAACAAGCAAGATGAACTTGAACTCCTAATACAACAAAACAAATACGATTTGATAGGCATCACTGAGACCTGGTGGGATGAGTCTCAGGATTGGAATGTAGGAATAGAGGGGTATAGCCTATTTTGTTTCTACTCCTCCCACCATTGGACGCTTGTACTACTTGGTCAATATCATTTGGGCCTTTTCCCCCTGCACTTGCCAAGTCTTTGCCCTGAATAATATTGTCTCCCTCCCCAGCAGAACTTAGTTTAAAGACCTCTTAATCCTCCGTGCAAGACTGTTTGCAAAAACATTCCTGCCAAGTTTCGTGAGGTGCAGCCCATCCCTTGCCAGAAGCCCACGTTCATGGAAATTCAGGCCGTGTTCCAAAAACCCAAACCGTTGCCGGCAGCATCATGTGCGGAGCCAGTTGTTGACCTCTGCTATTGCCCTTTCCCTTTGTGAGCCATATCCTTGAACAGGGAGGAGAGATGAAATGACCACCTGCGCACCAAGGTCCTTAAGTTTTGTCGCCGTAAGCTCGTAGTCCTTTGCGATGTGGTAAAAGCCGCGCCTCGCAGTGTCATTGGTTCCGACATGAACCACAATGAGGGGCTTATGGTCAGTGGGCTTGACCAGCCTGGTTAACCTCTCCATTATGTGGTTGATCTTGGCCCCAGGAAGACAGCAGACTTCTCGATTGAACTTGACGGGTTTGCAAATTGCCGTTTCGGTTCCTCTGAGCAAGGAGTCCCCAACAACCAGAACTCACCTCCTCTGAGGCTTGTCCGGGGCTCCTCAATGAGCAGGTTCTTCTAGGACTGCCTGGGCACTCTGTTGAGGCTGGGAGTGTTGATCTAGTTCCTGTTGCCAAAGTTGGATTCCTTCTTGTTGACATTCTGTTCCCTCTTCCTGGTGCTCCTCATCGTTCATAAGGCCAAGAACTTTGAAGTGATTATGTAGGTTGAGAGTGTCTGTTTCCTTCCTGGTCCTCCTACTCCTCTGTGTGACATTCCTCCAAGCATCCGTTTCTTGGCCTGGTGTGCTGACTTCCTGATTTGGCAGCTCCCCCACGCAATACATAAAGTATTCTACTCATGTCTGGATGCCAGCGAAGTTGTCAGGTCTTATGGACTCGCAAGCTAGGACTGATCCTAACTCAGGACCAGGAGGAGGCAGAGTCACAGACATACTACACAAAGGAGAGGGCTTTAGATCCTACAAACAGGATCTACCCTAAGAGCTTTCGTTTTTGGCCTATCTGCTTCTGGAGTTCTGCTAATGGAGGAGCAATAGATCTGTTGCATAGGGGCACTCACAAGAGCAAACTCAGAGAAGGAAATCTTCAAAATCCTAGGTAATACAGGATTTCAGTCATGGGAATTTTTTTTTTTGAAAATTAATTTCAAAGTTTTAAAAAACATTTTAGCCTAAACTACTCTGACTCCCCAATATAATTTTGATTGCTGTTTTCTGCACTTCTTTCTTTTTTGTTGAGAGACAGCAAAACAGAACTATACCCTGTCTTGCAAATACAGCTTCACCATAAGGTTAATCCCAGTAATCCCTTGCACCAGTCTTGCCTTTTTTCCCCACAGCTATTTTGTAGTATTTTCTGTATTTGATCAATCTAGAAAATTTTGATTATGGGGAAACATTCTGAGATAGCCCCTTGTTACCACACAGTTAGTAGCAATCAGATTCAGTAGATGGCAGATGAGGTACTGCATGTTTGAATTTCCATCACATTTCTTTTTTAAAAAAATCTTCTCTGCATGCAGATAATTTGGAGCCCTGCTGCTTCTATTGTCTGCAATTGTATGCAGAAGCTCAGGTGGCTCTTTACCATGTCTTGAATGTAACATTGCCAGGTATATTTCCATGCTGGCCTTCTTGGTACTACCAAGCATCCTTGTTACCTCCCAGTTGTCTACCAGGGCCCACTGTTGTCAGTGGTGCCTGCCCTGAATCCCTGTTGAAAAAATATCTCAGTCCAAAAGCCACATGTTAAATTTTCTACATGTCCCAGTCATAACATCTCTCCAGGAAGATTGTGGAAATTTTTACAGCCACTTCCAGGCCCACTTCTCCAGTACTGTCTATTGCATTTGCCACCAAGATGGAAATGATCCATAATATAGGAAAAAGAGTTATATTTGACTGTCAAGAAACCATGAAGAATCCTGGACTGATGAGACTCTTTGCAATTTGGGACTTATTCCAAGCAATATTCATACATGGCTGTTTTGTGCTAGAAACACCATTTTCTGCATGGAAAATATTTCTGCACAGAAGTACTATTTGCTGCACAGAAAATGCTGTTTCTTGAACGGAAAATGCTGTATCTATGGCCTTGTCTGCACAAAATTTACACATAGTTGTTTTGCACAGAATAAAAGCATTTTCTATCCAGAAAATGCTTTTATTCTAACCAGCATTTTCTACACATGAAAGCAGCATTTTTCTGAAGAAAAAGGTGCACTCTGTAGAAAATTACATGCCTTCAAGTTGTTTCCAACTTATGATGAACCTAAGGTGAAGCTATCTTGCAGTTTTCTTGGTAAGATTTGTTCAAAGGAGGTTTGCCTTTGCCTTCCCCTGAGACCGAGAGAGTGTGACGTGCTCAGATTCACCCAGTGGATTTTGAAGGTCAAGCAGGGATTTGAATCCTGGTCTACAGAGTTGTCATCTAGTACTCAAATGATGACACCATGCTGGCTCTCCGCATACAAAAATACCACGTGTGAATTTTGTGCAGAATAAGGCCATTTCTGCATTAGACTGCTATTGCGCTATTATTCCACTTGCAACAGCCGGCTCCTCCCAAAACTGCAAACCCCAGGATTCCATAGGATGTTGCAAGTGGAATAATAGCATTATAACAGTCTAGTGAGGAAATGGCCTAAGTCCTAAGCTGTGAATAGTCTTCAATAACTGTGTAATTTCTAAAGTCTTTCTTGCAACAGGAGGACGATTGCTAAAATTATTCACTACTTCCTTTGAGAGCAAAATGTGCATAGAATTATATCCCACTTCTCTGGTAAGATGGATCTCACTATAGAACTCTTGTTCAGCCCCTCCCCTAACCCACAACCACTGCTGTTTTTATAAATGTATAATTAGCCCTAAATTTTGTTGAAGTAGAGACTGAAGAGAGCTGCAGCATTCCACAGAAGAGGTAAATTTGCGTCTAAGATATTGTCATTGTCCTAAAAGATTTTTAGAGTTTTTTTTAAAATCAGACCAGACATAGCAGAATGAGAATACTTCTGTACAACTCCATCCTAAGCATTCTTTCACTTCTGTTTCCTCATTATTCTGTCAGATATGTCCCAGGCTGCCTTGATTGTTTGCTTGTACATGTGATTTAGTTTAAAGCATCTGCTCCATGCCATTCCTAATAATCCAATAATAGCTTATTTGGCCTGCCTACATATAAATATATTTGCAGAGCAGATAAATCTAACAAAATAATGGGGAATGTTTTGGACCAATCAAATCATTGTATACTTTTAATTTGGCTATCAAATGGTGGAAATCTCACAGTCCCAGCTGTTTCCCAAAGGTTAGAAGAGCTACCCTTTAAGGGGCCATGAAAAAATCAGAAGAGCTGAGGCAGCAGGAAAGGGTGTCATGGAAATGGAGAAAAGAAGCTGTAAGTTACAAAAAATGGTAGGATAATAGTGGTAGAGTGGTAGTTAGATGGCCTACTGATTGACCCACATGGCGAAGGGCAGCATTCTTTTTCTTAACTGATCACAGATTCTGCAATGGCCATCCTAATGGCCATTCTAATCAGGATGAACATGAATTAAAGCAAAGATGGAGCCGTTACTCTATTCTTCTCTCAAAGAAACCACACATCAAACATATTGCTCACTGGAGGAGAATGGCAGACTGAGAACCTGGTTTATTTCCACCATCCCCACTTAGTATTTTCCCTGCAGCAAATAATATTACTGCAATGCCCACACTATTCTCTCATAGATAAGGTGAACTTTTTAAATGCAACATCTATTAATTGCCCTTCTTCCCATAGACGATGTTATTTTGCTGAATTGTTAATACTAGACAGACCAGTTGGTTCAATACTTATCATTCTGTCTTTTCTGTTCGTGCTTCTAGTGGCTTGTGCCTCAGAGTGAACCTGAAATGTTCTTTTTTGTTATGAACAGTGCCATTTATTTTTCATTGAGCAAAGTGTGCCCAGCACTGCCTAGTTCTGTGCCAGACACTGAAAAAGGGGTCCCTCTGTTTTCCTTCTTTCTCCTTTTTTTAATTACCTCAGGAGTTTTACCAGCACTACTTCAGTGAGCTCTCTTCCATTTTCCCACCCTTTTTCAAATATCAGGAATCTCAGCATCAAAGTCTTAGTCCTTTCTTGTTTTCCCACCCTTTTTTACCCTAGCGTTCTTCAGCAGTAGTGTCCCAGTAAGCCCTTCCCTGATTACTTATGCTCTTTTGGTTGTGGGAAGCCCACTATTTGGAATTCTGACCATTTCCACAGGACAGCGCCCTCCCGGCATAGGGACACAAGAGGAGTGGGACCACAATGATGCTTTTACATGATGTTGTCATGGTCCTGCCCTTGTCGCATCCCCAGCTGGTGTGATTGCAGGGTATATCATTTACAGAAAAGCTCCATTAATGGCCCCCAATTGTGTGAGGCTCCCATTGCCTCCAGCCATGCACGAGGGGTGGAAGTGCAATCACACACTTCCTTCTCCACTGCAGCATGGGAGGAAGGCCAGCTGCAGTGCAGAAAGAAGGGTTGTGTCTGTTGCGCTCCCTTCTGCAGGCAGCCAGCTGGGTGCAGAGGGGAGCATTGGGAACATGCTTCCCTCCCAGCAGAGGCACTGCTGGGATTGCAACAGGATGATGCGGGAGAGCGTTGTCATGCAGAAATGGTGTTTGACTTGAAACTAATCACTGCAACATGAACAACAAACAAATATAATCTATCAGTTTTAGAAGTGTCTACTACTTCTAAATTTGTGCTATGGCAAGTTCCTGCTTTGATTCTAGAAATGTCAGTTTGAAACTGGCCACTTTAACTGACGCTTTAACTCTTTTAAGTTTGTTGATGTAGGTTAGTTCAGTTCTGTCTTGAATTTCAGCTGCTTTAGAAGAACATACATATTTTCAAAACATAAATGTTTAAAGATTCAGCATAGTACGTAAATGGACATGTGAGTGGTTTCATGGGGTGTTATTTCCATATAACAAGCTATGGGTTACATTAACTATTGCTTTTTGCTTATGCCACAGACTGCACAGCAGATCACCAAACAGATCATAGCTTGGCTTCCTAGTTCTGGTTTCTCTTTTCTCTATTTTGTCAGTTTCTTTTTATCGATGGGTAGCTGGGGAAACTAGCTAGGGGTAAGCCATGGTTACAGGTTTCTCTTTTACTCACATGCAACTTTGATTCACTAATTTCTATTTTGACTGGAACCATCATAATGCACTAGGATTATTTTAAATGTTTCCACCCTTCTCAATCCAGGATGCCTTGTTCTTTCTCCTTTGCCACTCTCCTTTCCTTGGCCCATGGAATAATAATGTCAGTATGAGGAGAACGCTTAGGTCTTAACAAAATTAACTGTAATGTTTCCATGTGACTAGGCTGGTATTTCTGCAAATGAGTTTGTAAAAATTTCAATGGACAATTGAGGTTGTGATTATATAAGTGGAAAGAAAAAAACCTTGGTAATTAAGTTGACTTGAACTAGAATCGTAGATTTCGAAGAAGCTGGATCAGAATGACTGAGCAATCACTGATTCTGACCTTATGTAACTGGTGTGTATCATATCTTCCATTACTATCTCCACGTTATCAAGCTGTATTTTAAACATTTTAACATGACAAGATATTTAGAACTCCTCTGTGTTCTGGCAACACTAAATCTTCTCACTGTGTGTTGGACATCTAGTATTGTTGTCAGAAAGTAATTGAATGATTCCCTTTCAAAATGAGTGAACTCTTAACTTGAGTCCCAATTTAGTCTGGAAATGTTATCTGACAAGGTCTATCAAGTTAGAATGCATTTGGACCGTCTTCTATTGAGAAGGACAAGGGAATGTCCCACACTGCCTAACTTGGCCTGGGAAGTCTTAGAGTCAGAATTTGGAATATTCCCAGATTTCTGAATGCACAGTTTGACTCCTGTGCATTTAGACCAACGAATGAGAGCCAAACTGGGATATTATCCACAATCCTTCTTCCTGCTGTTGACAGAGTCCTATCTGAGCTACTACACCATTCTTTTTTCCTTTCCAGGAGAGAGAAGTGTTAAATGCAGTAAATTTTGGGACTTTAAGGGAATTTTTCTTTTTCTGGTGCAAGTCAGTGTTCTTTATTTAGCACCTTGAGGTTCCATCACATTAGGTTATTTGAGATGGTGCCTCAGAAACTGAATCATTAAAATGGCTGATACTCAGGATACTTGCTAGCATTTGAAGTGTTAACCCTTCTTGCATGCATGGTGGCCAGCACGCAGTCTGTTTTTAATAAGAGGAATCAATTCCATCCCACTTCTCAGGGCAATGGGTTGCTTGTTCCTATTACTAGTCAACAACTCAACACCATTTCCCCCCCTTCTTTACTAACACTGCAGAAGGAGAGAAATCTTGCACATTCTAATGAAAACCGAACAATTGTTTGGAAATCTGATAATGTGTTACTCTACATTAGTTGAAAAGTAGGCAGGAGCTGTGTTAAGAGCGTTGACCTTTCTGTACAATACCTTCTGGGAGTGCTGTAGGAAGAGAGGAATATTCAGAGACAGGGGAGGAGATTTTCACAGAAAGGATGACATAAAGTTACACTGAAACAGGAGAAAAAGATTAAAGAAGATGAAGTTGCTGAAATACCACTGCCATTCTTAACATTATATTTGCCACATTGGACTAAAGCAAAACAACAGACCTACAGTGACCCCCCACCACCACCAATAAAACTGCCTTAATGTGTAACACAGTTTATCACTTGGTTCTTACAGATCATATGGAAAGTCTCCATCTGGCAAGTGGAGAAGACTCCACCAGCACCATCTGGCAAATGAGAAGACTCCACATGGCAGTGTCCATGTGGTGCGTTTAATATGTAGACAAGCCCATTGTTTGGTCAAACTTTTAGCACAGAGTAAAATTAAATTATGCTCAGGAAGTTTAACTTCATAGCTTTTCTTTTTGTTTCTTTTTACACATATATTGACAGGTGATTGAGTTCTCATACACACCTACTACCTTATCTTATTATACAAGTGCAGTATATATCTCCAACAAATGACAACACTATGCTGCTTCATTTTGGTTGGTTTTATTAATGTTTCTATTATAAGATGTCTTGAGTGGTAACATTATGTGGTGGACAAATGTTATCATCAATCTATTTTGTTGATTTATTTAAAAGATAACAAGTTTTCAGTAAGCAAATTCAGAAATCCCACCCTACCTAATTATTACATTATCCTGTGTTCATGCGTGGGACAACTCTTGAAATGTCAAGTTGGAAAAATATCTGGTTTATTGTTTGGCCTTTATTTGACCTTGAACAATTTATCTAGTTTTTAAGTTGCCTTTCCCAACACAGTGCTTTCTAGATGTATTGGACTGCAAACCCTACATTGTGATTGATGGCTGAAGTTAGTGGAATTTGTCATGCAACACATCTGGAAGTGCCAAGTTGGGAATGGCTGCCCTAATGCATGAGATCTAAAAACCAATTCACTTATGTTTTGTCACTGATCTGCACCCAGCAAAAACATATGCTGTCCTTCAAACACAATGGATTGCTTATCTGGATTGGAAAAGATGAACAAGAAATGATGTCTTACTTCCACTTAAAGGATTCTGATCCAGTGCAAAACTGAAGGGCTTAAATAAGTGGCCACAAATATCAATCAGTGAATCAGTGGTGGGGAATTCTTAGCTAGAGATACTTTGATTGTTTCTGTACTAATTCACAGCTGTCTCCTCTACCTACACACCCACAGAAAATCAAGAAATATGATTTGCCAACACCAATGCTAAACCACATGTTTTGCAATGAGGGGCCCCAGGTCCCAAGTTTAGTTGTTGTATGCAGGGGTCATGGTTCCCAAATTCAACTTCTAATAATAATACCCTTGTTCTCCTCCTCCTCCTTTTGAGCCCACTGCCTCGCAATAACGAGGTTAAACCTTATTCATTGCATCACATTGATAGAAAGAGCTTCTAACCACCAAAGTTACTTGTTAAGCCTAAAAGTGGGAAATATGTTAGCACTTAATAAGGTAAGAGCTGCTAACTAACAAATTAAGTTCTCATGCATCATTGGAGGAAGACAGTAACTAATATTTTAGCAAATTTAGTAAATTCAAATTGTTACTCCCAAGTTTGCTTGTGAACTAGAGCAAAATAAAGGTCTTTCCCATGATCTTATAATATGCCCATTGTATAAATATATCAGACAGACATTTCTATCTTATTTTCTGTCAAAGATGAAGAAAATTCAGTAGAATGTGTTATTTTTTCCTTTTGAACTATAATTATAGCAGCATTTTTATAGGACGTGGTTATTTTTTCCCCTGTTACACTGTGGAAGATTTGGGAGAGCTTTCTGATATATGCCCTGTACGTTTAAAACTGTCTAATCCCCTTTCCTATGTATATTTTGCACTAATCAAGCTGGGTTTGAAAACTAAATTGGTGCTTGTATATAGTTACATCACTTTTTAAAAATATTGCTCACAGTTATTTGATGCAAAAATTGTTTAACCTGTAATAACCTGTGACTACAGACAAAAATTAACAATGTTATCAATAAATAAACCTAGGCCAAATTTTATTGAAACAGAGGATAGTAATAGTAACTCCAATTTTCTTTAGTGGATAAATGAGAGTGCATCTAGGCCTTGCTAACATGGAGTTATCTGGCACTAAAGATTTCTGTGCAACTTGAAAGCAGTATCAAAAAAAAAAAAAAGCCTCTTAACATGCTCTTAGAAATTAACTTTGGAAAGGAATTAGAAACTATTATTCACTAGACCAATAAAGTACCTTTCCTTTTATGTAAAATGTGATTTAAAAAAATTATTTTCATCACCCCAAAGTAAATAGTTAGAAGTTACACTGTTACCTGTATTTCAGTGGCCAACATAGTGCATGGTGTAGACAGACTCTAACATTCCATCTATCCCTTCACTCCACTTCTAACCCCTCTCATGCAGTGCATCTTCCCAGGACTGGAGCACAACACCATGCCTCTTTATTAGGCAGAGGAGGTGGGGAGTACCCAGGCAGTGTTCATCTGCTTTTCTGAAGCCGAGGAAAGACTACAGACATCACTCTCCAGGGTATCCAATGACTGTAATAGCTTGCAATGGGGATGATGGCTATTCTCTTGTCTTCTCCTGGCTATGGACCTGCAGCCAGACACTGCATGGATTCCCTCTGCCCAGGCACTCTATGGTTGTAGAGATGTGCTCCAGTGCTGAGAAGCTGCCATTTGCTGCTTTGTGTCTCTGTGTGTGTATATGCATATGTGCATAAGAAGACACTAGCCTACCTTCTATTCATAATCCCAACTAGAGTAACTCATTGGATCAATTGCATTTACACACATGTAACTATCCTACAATTGATCCAATGAGTTTACAGCAGTTGAGACTAATGAACTAACCATAAACAACCTATGTACAATATCCCCCAGATTATATATGCTGGCACAACCTGAGGTTACATTGTGTCACCAGCTTGATTCTGGAGATTACTTCCAAGCTCTGGTTTTAACTCCTGCTTAGCTATGAAATTTGCTCAGTAGCTTTCAGCATGTTGCAGTCTTTCAGCCAATCTGCCTTACAGGGCTAATATGTCTCTTTTTGCTCTTCTCATACATATGTTGGATAAAAGGTGTGTGTCTTTGTCCTTCCCAGAATTTTAGCTGATGTCATGGATTATCAAGTTTCCCAAATCTACCAAACAAGCAACTGTGGCTGTGGACTTTTGATACAGTTTATTTTGGACAGCTGTAGCAAAGGCTTTTGGTTCCTGCTCTGGCAGTCAAATTTCTTTAATGAGCTCATAAGGTAGACACACTTTGGTTTGTGCCTGTCATGAACATAGTGTCAAGTTCCATACATGATCGTACAGAGAACAGAAATCCATGAATGCCTAATTCCAAGTATTTAACAGCACCTTAACACTTCAAGAGGTGTGGGTTGTAGATCACATGAGCTAAAGTTACCATCCAGTGTCTAGGAATGCTGAAATCACTTAGAGGTCTTGGGACAAAATCACTTGGGATTGTTGGGACAATATCTTAAACTCTAATAATGGGAATAGAAAGCACTTCTCTGCTCTGTAAGATGGGGACTGGTGAAAAGAATAGTTTTGTGGGATTTTCTTTTTAAAACAAAAGCTTCTGTGAAGCAAACGGCTCTTAAGTTGCACAGCTCTCTAGTCTGAGGGCTTGTTGAGCATGACCTAAATAGCCTTCCCTCCCCAGCTCATCAGGGACATGTCCTCCTAGTTTCATGCCAGTATTGCTGGCTGTCCAACACATCTCATGGGTAAACCCCAAAGCAGTGACCTTGTACCTACACGCCTGCCAGACCTTCCTGCTAGCAAAAGCAGCTGCTACTTTTGGCAGCTTGAAATGGCCCTTGCAGAATTGAGGAGCTCTTTTCTGAGGTGGCCATTTTCCATATTCTCCAGCTCCTTGAAGAAACATGACCAGCAATTATATTTACACCAACTTCTGCTCAGGAAGATATGTCATTTTTGACAACAGCCTTTCCCTTTTTTATATATGGGAAACCCTAAATATTTGTGTGAATACTTTTTCATTTTTTTAAAATTAGTAACCATGTATAGATGTAACATGCATAGATTTTTCTGTAGCCTTCTATAATTTGAGAATTTAGTTGGTTAGTAAATTTCTTTAAAAATCCATCTCACCATCATACCTTCTTGCTTTATTCTGCTTGTTTGATCACTCTGAGAGAAAGAGCGAGAAAGCAGGACAATAATACTTTAAAATGGATATGTAGGAATACGATGCTCACCAATGGCACTATCTATCCAAGCTGGTGAGATTGTATGTTCCTACAAGGCAAGAAGCTATGCTAACAGCAGCAGTGCTATTGGTAGGGTCTCCCATGTCAGACAGACTTTTGCTTAGGAGCCAGACTAAATTTACCAAACAGCTACTGGGCAGCAGCAGTAGTAAGGTGTGACACTGGCTGAGGATCTCTTAGAGACAACGGCAGTGGCACTAGAGCTAACACTTGTTAGTACTTCACAGAAGGAGGCAGGGCAAACTCCTTTTGAATGTCTTTTACAGTGAAAACCCTATGATGAGACAATCCAAAATAAAACAAGGCACAGTGCCAGAAGATGACACTCCCATGTCCAATAGTACTCAACAAGCTACTGGGGTAGAGTAGAGGACAATCACAAGTAGTGCTGTGTCTAAGGATACAACTGGAATCAAGTTGAAAGGATGTTCAGCTGTTGAAGGGTTCAGATACAAAAGGAAAGTCTGAAGCTGCACAACACATATTGTAGGAACATGGAATGTGTGAAGCATTAATTGGGGGAAGCTAGACAAAGCAAAACAAGAAATGGGATGTATAAACATTGCAGTATTTGGGGTAAGGGAGTGGTAAGATATATCCTTGAATACTAAAATTAAGACTGTCCATGCGACTGTATTTCCAACTTCTATGTATGGTTGTGAAAGCTGTACAGTGAAGAAAGCTGACAGGAAGAAAAAATTTATTTGAAATGTTGTGGTGCAGAAGCATTCTATAGATACTATGGACTGCTAAAAGACAAATAAATAAGTCATGCAGCAAATATCAAGTATAAACTCTTCCTAGAAGTCAAGATGACTAAACTGAAACTATCATACTTTGGACATAGTATGAGAAGACATGTTGTTGTTCTTGTTGTTGTTGTGTGCCTTCAAGTCATTTTTGACATATGGCAACCCTAAGGCAAACCTATCATAATGTTTTCTGTGGCTGAGGATGCATGAAGTGCCGAAGGTAACCCAATGGGTTTCCATGGCCAAGCAGAGAACCAAACCTTGGTCTCCAGGGTTGTAATTCAATGCTCAAACCACTACACCACACTGATTCCTTGAGAAGACATGGCTTGCTAGAAAAGACAACAATGCTGGGTAAGGCAGAAGGCAGTAGGAAAAGAGGAAGACCACATTACAGAAGGATAGACTCAATCAAGAGAGCCATGGCCCTGATTTTGTGAGACCTGAATGGGGCTGTGGATGATAGGGTAACTTAGAGATCTCTCATTCATAGGCTAACCATAAGTCAAAGTCAACTTGATGGCAGTTAGCAACAACAGTGAATATGATGACTTAGCACAGTCCAGTGGTGACTGCATTTCAAGCATTAATTCTGTTTAATGAAATTTAATTGCATTAACATTGCTTAAGGGTATTAATGCTTTAAAACTTGTTGATTTTTAATAACAAAGGTGCTGTCATTAAACACCAGCTGTTGATAAGCTATCTAAAGAAGCTGGGAGTCTAGACTACAAGGTTAATTTATACTTGCCAAGGCTCTTAAAGCAAGTTACAAATCCACTGAAATTTGCATATCCACTATTTTAGAGGTAATTAGGTATAGACTATATATATATATCCATCTGGCTAGTTTAAAGTATCAATTGGAAGCAAGCTCTTTAACTGGAAATGAGCTATGGAACCATGGAAAGAGAAGAATGGTATCCCAACAAAATTTCATATCAAAGTTCCTCTAAGGTGGAAGTACGTTGCTCTCCACTGGCTGAACTGAATTTCTCCTCATCCTCTGCTAGCATCATCCAATGGTGTGAGACAGTAGTAGTTGGATGGGACCCAAAGTAGTAGTTGGATGGGACTTCAGTCTTCAAATTTCTAGCATTGTAGTAACTTAAAACTTTACTTGAGCATTTAGAGGTAGAATTTGGGCATCCAAAGAAAAGAGGCAGGCAAAGTTATGAAGGAAATGATAATACAGAATCACAGAGCTGGAATAGACCACAGAGGCCATCTACTTCAATTCCTGTAATGCAGGAATACACAGCTAAGGCTGGAAGATGTCCATTCAATCTCTAACCATTTCCACACTACACTGTTATAGTGCTATTATTCCACTTTCAATATCCTATGGAATCCTAGGGTTTGCAGTTTATGGAAGGGGCATTTAGAATTCTCAGCCAGAGAGCTCTTTGGCCTCAGTAAACTAAAATCCTAGAATTCCACAGGATGTTGAAATTGGAAAAATAGCACCATAACAGTGTAGTGTGGAATTGACCTCTGTTTAAAGATGGAAACTCCACTACCCTCTGAGGCAGTTTATCCCACTGTCAAATAGTTCTTACAGTAACTATGTTCTTCCTAATGTTTAGATAGAATCTCTTCTCTTGTCATTCAAATCTGTTGGTTTGTGTTTTAATACCTGGAACAGCAGAAAACAAGCTTGCTCAATCTTCTATATGACTTCCCTTCAGATATTTAAAGTTAGCTCTCATGTCACCTCTTGAGTGTTTCCTTGTCTAAACTAAATGCAACAAATAAAAGAACTCTAGCATTGTTTGCAATGCTAGAAACTGGGGACTGAAAGAAAATTTCATGGCAGGGGGAGGAAAGAATTCTTATTTGGGTGGTAATGCCTTCTAGCTACGCCCCTGAAGGTAAGGAACCTTGGGCAGTAAAAGAAGTGAATTCATAAATACATACTTCATGGCTCTTCTCTTTCAACTTGCAGTTTACAGGTCATTTGTTAGAAATGACAACCACCATCACAACAATTTTGCTACTAGCTGACTATGAGCTAACTCAACAGCTGGAGATACCATCAGCAGAGGCAGAGGAAGGTAGCAAATGCAGCAGGGTGGGAATGACTGCCTTAGCTATGACCCTCTCTTGAATAACAGAGCTGTGTGAGTCACATGGCCGTATGCTGTATACTTAGCATACTTAATTAAGTAGCTGGCACAGAATATTGGCCCATCTTTATAATTAGTGTAATATTTAAAAAGTTCCGTGTTGCTCAAACATTCTGTCTTAACAAGTTTGTCTTTTTCTTTCTCCATATTTAACTATTGGTATGAGCATTGTCATTATTTTATAATTTAGTAAGAATGATATTAAAGTTCAGTTCTAGTGGAATCAAAAATGAACTGAACAAGTTTCCCCTTCATTTATGCAAGTTTTCTAGCCTTGTTACTGCTTTCCTCTCCTGGTTTTGCAGTAATTTGTCGAAAGCTTGTTGTGAGGTGATACGTAACCTTTAATTCAGCAATTGTTAGCACTTTTGTATGCCAATGAAGGGTTCTAGAAATTTCCAGCAGGATGTGTTCTCCTAATAGGGCAACTTAATTATTCCCCTAGCACTTCAAAACTATCATTGATATCTGAGTTATATGCACTTCTTATCTACTGCATAACCTTCAGCTCCCAGTCAACAAGGTTGTGTTGTTGCACTTCATTGGCCAGAAGAAGCTATTTGTGGTAACTTTGTTCTTAGTTTTACTATGATGATCATCATCATGATTAAATGTCAGATTTTAGAGGGGGGAGAGCTATGTGTATAAAAACCACATTTGTGCTTTTTTCTCTCTTCCCTTCTCTTTCTTGTGCTTCTTCTTACCTTTGCATAGAATCATATTCATGACACCACTTTTTATTTAGATAGTAAAGGGCCGCTTTTTGTATGGTTTCACTACTTTTGGTAATCGACAAGTCTTTTAAATCCATAATTAACAACATTAATTTTGCTTTTAATCTAGGTATGTTTTCTGGATGAGGCAACAAAGAGCCACTCAGTTAAGCGATTGCAGCATGAGTTTTTCTGAACAGACTATGTGGGCACAAGGTAGGTTTCCAGATGTTTAGGACTTCATCTCCATTAGGCTGCATCAGTATGGCTGATGTTCAGGGATGTAGGAGCTGAACATCTTTGCTTTTTTGGCCCTCAAAAGCTCATGCCACAATCAATTTGCTAGCTTTAAGGTGCCGCTTTGCTCTTATTGAAGTCCCTACCACACCACACTGTTATAGTGCTATTATTCTACTTTAGCTGCCCTGGCTGCACCCTGTGGAATTCTGGAGTTTGTAGTCTGGTGAGGCACTGGAACTCTCTGGCTGAGAATTCTAAATGCCTCCCCTTAAACTGCAAGTCCCCCATGCCTTAAACTGCCTCCCCCATGCAATATTGCAATGGCAGTCAGTGCAATAATAGTGCTATAACAGTGTAATGTGACAAGGCCCTCAGGCATGCCAATAATACTCAAAAATATTTTAAAATTTGTTGAAAAATGGGATTCTTAAGTGTCTACTATTTGTTTTTGCATGGAAAATAGGTGTCTTGCATGGAAAACAGTATGTTTTCTGCACCAAAAATCTTGTTGTTTTCTGCACACAAAAAAAATCCACACGCACCTTCTTTCCACAGAATTTCCGAACTGTGAATAGACTTCAAAAACTGTGCGGTTTTCCAAGACTTTCTATAGAAAGAAATAAACCAGTAAAATTATTCAGTCTTAACTGTGAGAACAAAACTAGTGAAGATTTGCATGCTTATTTCACTGCTTCAAGAGACTAGTATGATCTCTACCAGCCATCTCTGGAAGCTAAAGCTTCTGATATTGGGAATGATTCTTCTGGTCTTGGCCTTCGATAGTCAAAGGCTTCTAGCATGTACTCTGCAAACAAATGATGCCATTGGTGTTGTAGACACTTTGGTGCTACTTGTTTTTTTCCCTCATGTCTGAAGCTCTGTTAAGTAATGGTGGGGGAGGTGTCCCTTTGTGGTGGCTTACAACTACAGCAAAATGCTGATCCATCTCCTACTGAAACAACCCACCCCAAATTAAAAACAGCAAATTTGTTCATGAAATGGTTTGGTAAGGAAATATTCTTCCACCATTTCATATTTAGTCGTTTCTTTGATTTTCATTGAGAATCACAGGCCATTACCAGGAAAAAAAATAGAGGACTCCCCTTTAAAAACAAAGGTAACTCATTGGTCACAAAAGCATTGCTAGTCAGGTACATTTGTATCCTAGTAGTGCTCTCACTGAATGACACGTACAGATGACTTGAGCTGGTTCTGACAGAATACATGGAGCATGAAGCAAGATGTAGCAGGTAGGGTGTTGGGTGTTGAAATATTCATAACATTTATTTCAAGGAATGTTTCATGCTGTCTCTGTCCCAAATAAATTGGTGGGCCAAGTACAAATGGAGAAATTCCTGAATCTGCCCTTTGTGAAAACTATCACATTCATTAAATCATTTAAAAACTACATCAGATGTCAGGGGGAAAATATCATTGGGACCCACCCTTCCTGACTCCTGAGTCCATGCTGAGCTTAACCTAAGTTGTTTCCAACATGGACACCTTAATATGCACAAAGAACTATTCAAATCCTGTAAATCAGGGGTGAGGAGCTTATTGCTCTCCAGATCTAGAAACTGAAAATGTAATTTTTGCTAAAAAAAAGATTACAGCTCATGCAGTTTCCCAGCCAGCATTACCAGTGCCTCATTGATGCTTTCTCCAAATTCTTTGATGCTGTTCTATTGCAATTCACATAAGCTCTCACTGTTGTCTGATTGGGGAAACTAATGCGAGTTACAGTACTTTGACATCCGGAGAGAGTGGTTGAGATCCCAGGCATGGACTGGGCTACCCGTTGTGCCCCTATGCAAGGCAGCTTCTCTGCAGTGGAGTATGCCAATGCCAAACAAGGAGAACCCAGAAAGCATCCAGTTGCAATTCTTCAGTAAGAACAAATGAAAAGATGTCTTTCTCTCAAGAACTCCAGTGAATATACTAGTGAGCATGCTCTCCTCTCTTCTAGCAAGAAGAGAATGCTCTTCTCCCTGCTGAGGAACTGAAGAGAAACACTGCCTGGATGCCTTTGCCTTCTGCCAACCACTAAATGGCCATGGAGGCATGTTCTATTGTTGGAAAGCTGTCTTCCACATGTGATGGAATAGATGGCTCAGCAGAAATAGACTGGCTGAGCTTTATGCTCTGCCCACATGATGTAGGATCTAAACCTCTGAATTACAAGTAGCAGCACTGAACACCTCCTACCACAAAAGTACAAATTATCCTCCACATTACATACATAACTCTGTTATGCTAGCACATATCAGTATTCTGGCCAGTGGCAGCTAGTGGCTACCAATGCAATGGCTAGTGAATCTATGTCAGGTTTTAATTTGAACTTTACAGACACTATCCAATGTGCTGAAAGGCAGCCCTATGATTTTCTGGGGTGAAAATGACTGAGATGAGTGACATTGGAAAGAGTCTGATTAAACATGGGCTAGAGCTTATCTGAAGCCTCCTCAGTGGTAGCGCAGGCAGCCTAACAAGAACAGCAATAACAATGTCATAAAAAATTTGCAGAGAGCCACTCAGTAGAGCTGCTTTGAGCGGTCAGGGTTCTTTTACATCCTGCCTCTTGCAAAGAGCATTCAGACCACTTAGTCTGCTGTGAACATTTTGCCCAGTACTTGGCAAATAAAATCACTCAAATTCATTTGATTTGGACCCTGTAGATTTAATGTTGGCCTTTGCTTATCCAGTGATAATGAATATTTTTCACCTTCTACAGGATGTGAACAGGATTCTTGGAGAAGTGGGAGTCATCACCAGAGAGTGACTTGCTGAATGGGAAAAGGTATTGACCAGTGAGTTCCAACATGTCTAAAGGACACAGTGATAAGATCTGTGTTGAAAAAACCCTCACTGGATCTAACCATGGTTGGAATCTTTTTGGTTAGTCCCTTCTAGATATGGTTATTCTCACTGAATCAATTGATAAATGGCGAATCAACATGTAGGTAAATCCAATAGATTTCCTACTCTACTTTCTTTGAGACTAACAACAGGATTTAATTATGTATTGGATCATTATCAGCCAGTCTCCAAATTTTCAATTTCTGTGGTGATGTCTCAGCTCCAGAGGATTCTCTATCATATGGATTGTCTTTGGTCACCTTCATGAATGGCTTATATAGGGAGCTACAGGGGGAAGTGTGTTCCCATTGGTTCTGATAGACCCCTTTGTGGCTTGAGATACCATCAGCCATAGTATATTCTAGGCTGCCTTGTTGAGAGCAAATCTCAACGCACAGATTCAAAATGACTTATTCCCCTTCTTGAGAGACAAGTTCAGAAAGTAATGCTGGGGGATTTCTGATTGACATTTCTGTCTGATTTCTCTTTGGCCATTGATCTGTGGGGTCCATGAGGGTTCAGTTCAGTATGCTGCTTAACATGTGTATGAAACCTCTGGGAAGGGTTGTCTGGAATTTTGGGGCCCAGTGCCATCAGTAAGCTGATGACATCCAATTCTATTTTTCTATTCCACCTAAATCCTAGAAAGTTGCCTTAGTTATTAATTAACTAATTAATTTTCCTGCCTTTCTCCCAATTGGGACCCAAAATATGATTTCTTTTAACTGCCACCATCAGCACAGAGTAGGCATTTCAATGGGATCTAGCCTACGTTTGGTGAGATCTGCTCTGAGGTTTCCAACCTTCAAGCTTTAGTCTCTGGTCTATTTATTTCATTGCTGCAAGCTCCCTAGTAAGCCAAGGCACTCACTTAACGCCACTCAGTGGGAGGAGATGTGCTGTGTCTGCCACTCAAGGCATTTCTTCGTTTCAGAGATCAACCAGGGCTTCAACAGGATCACCAGAGAAGTGATTAGTTAAAACAGATGAGGAAATAGGGATTCATCCTGTGCTGGATGGACTGTAGTTCCAATGAAATCCTGGGTTTTCTGCTAGGATTCAGCCCGAGCCTGGCTGCTTTGTGGTAGCCAGGAAGCCTTTTGCTCAATTAGAGTTTGTGTGCCTGCTGCACCTGTTTCTGGAAATGACTGATAGGGCCACAGTGACACGTCAGTCTGGATTACAATACAAACCACATGAGGTTGCCTCTGAAAAGTGCTCAGAAACCTCCACTGGTCCAAAGAGCTGCAGCTAGACAGTTGACTCTAGCTAGTTACAGGCAGAACACAACTTCCTCATTACAACAGCTCTGGTCTTTCCAGATATGATCAGAGTGTGTTTACAACCTAAAAAAGGCCCATATAGCTTGGGTCTGGCTTGTCTCAAGCACTGTAATCTACCATAGAAGCCTGCTCAGACTTTGAAATCTTTGGGGAAGGCCCTTCTAGTAGTCCCCACCACCCTCACAAGCATGTCTGATAAGAATACAGGAGAGGCCTTTTTTGGTGGCTGTTTTCAGACCCTGCAATTCCCTTCCAGGTGAAGCCAGTCTAGCTCTTTCCTTGCTGTCTTTCTGCAGGGAGATGAATACTGTACTTTAGAAAAAAAATCCAGCAATGAATTAAGGAAAAGGTTTTAACCATGTGCTGTAGTGTTTCTATTACCTACCTTTTGAATGGATATCTTTTAAATTGTTTTTAATTATATAAATACTTTGATGATACTTTCCCTATAACTTTGTATATGTTTTTATCTATATATGTTTTTATTTGTATCTGTTTTAACTTTTGCAAGCTGACTTGGGTTATGAGGTAGGATAAATAAAATAGTAGTCATAATAGTAGCATTAATAATTCTCATCCTTATAATTCCCTAAATATGCCCCATGTCTTGGAAGCTTCTTTACAGTTTGCACTAAAACCTGGACCAGATTCATTAAGCTACTGACTTGGCTGAACCACCTATACTGTTCCTACCTAAATCACAAAACATCCGGTCTCTGTGTATATTAGAGACAGGAAATTATATGTGGAACAATATGGTACAAAGGAAAGTTACAGGTTGGAAAATTTACATATTCCTTTCATCAGAATCTCTCCCTCTCTCTCTCTCTCTTTCTCTCTGTATAGGAGGGAAATAGAAAAGTAAGACTTTATCAAAAATTATATCCATTCTTTCCTCTCCACTAATTCAGAGCTTAATTTGTATACTGAGGCTAAGTCCCAGAGTCTACTTTCATTGCTGGGAGGTAGCCCTCAACTATGCTGTATACAGACAAATTACCCCTGAGAATATTCAGAGTGCCCTTCCTTCCATAACCTCAACACACTTTGGATTAAGGAAACTGTGTTTCCAGGGCAGATGGCATAGCTTCCATGCTCACTTCAATCCCTGACATGTTTCTTTTAAGAAGTTAAGCACTTCTCCAATCTTAATCTGGCCCCAATTGCATCTGTGCCGCCCTGCTCCAGTTGCAGCAGAAATGGAAGCTCAGCTTTGATGGTGCTCTCAAGTTATGAAAGCAGATTAAACAGCATCAAAGTTGCTGAAGGACATCATTCAAAGTCAAAGGGCGTGCTTGTGTTCAAATATTTAGCAGAGGAAATGGATGTCTCTGTTTGATTCACAAATTTAAAGAGCAGTACTTGGTTCGTCTCTGTTTACAAATATTGCTAACGGCTTAGTGCTGAGCATATCCCTAAGTGTTTGCAGGATTGATTAGGCCTTAATGCTTTTCAGAGGAAAAAATGATGCTTTTCCCAGAGATGATAGGTCCTGTTAGCATATTTTTTGGGATGGCAGTAGGAATTTTGAAAATTCATTATTGTGATTCGTTCTGCTCCCTGCTAGATTGGATCTGAAGGGAAAAATGGTTCTATGATGGTTAATTGACAGATATTTATAACATTTTCTGAGCATATATTAATCCAGCATGTTTTCTGCTGCTGTAGGGGATAGGACTTGAACTGATGGATTCAGATTGTAGGGAAGGAGATTTTGAAGAGTAGTCATTAGTGAGAACTTCCCTCCATTCAGCAGAGGAATCGAAACTGTTTTGGAAGGTGGTGAACTGCCAACAGCTGAGGATGCTTAGCTGTGGAGTTCTGCACTGGCAGGGCACTGGACCAGACAACTACTCTGCAGTTCTATGATTCTATAACATTATGAACAGGAGCTATAGCAATAACACTTTCTGCACATACAGTTGTCCCTCTGCATTTGTGAGTTTGTCTTTGTGAATTTGATTATTTGCAGATCATTTGCTGCCATCTATGCCTCCCTTGTGCACTCACTCACATATGTTGGTAGGCGGGGAAGGGGGAGGAAAGAAGATGTGTGTGTTCCCTCCTGCTTGCGTGGGTGGGGAACAAGGGGATGGGACAGGAAAGTAGGAGGAGGGAAGGTGTGCATGCATATTCTCTTGCACTTGGACCGATGGGCACGAGGGAAGGTGTGTGTGCATTCCCTCACATACTCATTCAGGCCGATGGGGGAAAATATTTCTTTTAATCTCCAGAGTCTTACCAGCTGTACCTTAACAGTCCTCTCCCATATTCCCCCAACCCATAAGCATCTTGGCAAAGTGCCCCAGAGTTCTTTCTCCTGTTTTGTTTTGTTTTTTCTCTTTCAAAATTATTTCCTGATGAGTTGTGGAATCCATTTTGTTTTGTTTTGTTTCTAGGACTCCCGCTTTTGGAATTTCAGCTTGCAACCAGCCACTGCAGTTCAACTGAAAATCAGAAACACTTGGCCAATTTTGAAGTATTTGCCATCTTTTCCCAATAAGTTATGGAAGTCCCCCCTAGCGTTGCTTCTACAAGCCCTTATTATGATTGCTGACTTTTGGACATGAAACCGGACATTCCAATTTCAGTGACAGTAGAATGTCCTCTGTCATATTTTGCAGCATCTACCAGGATTTGCTGACAGAAAGGGGGAGCAAGCCATAAAGTAACTTCTAGTGAATCTCCTGTTAAGAATATCAGCTTGAAACTGCAACTTGATGACAACTAAAAACACTCTGTCAAATTTTGAGGCATCTAGGCTCATGTCCTGATGAGTTATGGTTGTCACAGATATGCATTGCTTGGAATCCTGTTGCTTAGTCCTAATAACTAACCAGAATAGACCCATTGAATTAGTGGTTGATTGGTGAATCAACTCATAGGTAAATTGCATTGATTAAAAGACCCTGCTTTAGACTAAAATAGGTCATTGTCTTTTAATTTTATTGACCCATGTCTTTATTTCCATGATTAAAAATCTCTGTGAGGCTAAGCTGGAATGTATGAATACTTGTCAATGAGAAACTTTCTGTAAATGAATGGAAAAAGGTGGATTCCTGAGGTTTTGCTTTTTCTATCTGCCTCAGAAAGAATATCCATTGATTACCAACCTTCTCTCTATGGCTAAGGGTTGCATAAACATTTGAGTGTTGTTTGGTTCATGTTTCCCTCTTACTTGGCTAATAGGCCCATTACTATTTTCAGCCAGGGGAAAATCATTTGAACTTGACATTTTCATCCTTCTTCATATCAATATTGGTAGAGGGAGAAGCTATTAAAATCCTAGGTCCATGTCACCCCAAATACTGACTGGTCTGCTAGTGAAGTCCATAAAAGAAGCCAGGCAAGAGCAGTTTAAAGTTCTTGCTCTCTTAACCAGCACTTCAGAGTAGGTACCTCCTTTCTATCAGAACATAATGGGACCTTAAGATTGATTCCCTGAATAGGAAACGTGAACATTATCTTTATAGGTGACTATATTAAATGGCTCTGTAAAGTAGGGTATAAAGACATTCCTGAGCTGCAGAATACCGTGGTTCATTGACCGCTCCTTCCAACAGCTGTCATTTCTGAATCAGGCCCTTGGATAACGTGAGAACATTTTTCAGGGTCTATCACATTTTGCAGTGATGCTTTTGTATTGGGCAATGGTAACACTAATGACAAAACCAACACCACCTTTATTTATTTAAGCAGCTGATACCACACTTTTCAGTTCAATGAATTGCTCAGATCAGTACAATGACTAACATAAGATTTAAGCTTTTTTGAATGAACTTTGAAATCAATATGCAAGATAAAATGATATATAGCAGAAAATCATTTTAAAGTTTGAAAACCCATACTCAA